>JAQOTM010000153.1:236235-340656 GCA_029168755.2 Tillandsia fasciculata
TGTAGGATCCCTGAACCCCATGCAGCTTTTTCCCGTGAATCCACTGTTTAGACACCTGTTGATGGTGTATCTGGCCCATAGTGCATCGAAGGGATGCCACAGATGGACCCTGTGAGCTTTGGTTAGCTGTTTTGGCCTTCGGCTGCTTTTGCCGAATTTTAGAAAAGGATTTAGGCCAAACGGAGGTTGGATTTGGATTCAGCGCGGAAAAACACTTGTGATTGGCTTTTTGTTTGCCCAATTCTGAGTCCGGATGTCCAAAAGCGGACTCCCGGAAGTTTTGACAGTTTTTGGCGCTTGCGGGAGCCTCCGGCAAATTTTGGAGGCGGAATTTGGCAAAACGGACCTCGTTTTTGGAATCAGCGCGCGAAAACGGTCAAGATGGGCTATTTACTTGTCGTTTTTGAGCTTGCGGGTACTGTTCACGCCGGAACAGTTTCCGGCGATCGCCGGCGGCGTCTGGCGGCGGCGGGCAGCGCGCGCCGGCGGCGGGGGCCCGGGCAGGCGGCAGGGCGGCGCACGCGGCGCGGCATGGCGCGGGCAGGCGCCAGGGCGCGGGCAGGAGCGCGGTCCACCGCGGGGGTCGTGCACCGGAGGCGGTCCACGTGGCGCCTTCGGTTGGCCGGTTCGCAGCAGCGCGGTCCACGAGTTTGGGCCGGGTGCACGGTGGACCGGTGGACACGTGGCGAGGTTTTGGTTGGTGCGGTCCTGTGCTCCCGGTCCACGCGGCTGGTGGCAGGTGACCGGGGCAGGTGCCGTACGCGGGCCCGGGTCACGGCGACGTGCGCGTGGCACGGCGCGGCGTGCGCGGTGCACGGTCGCCGGGGGACACGTGGCGCGTCGTCGTTGGTTGGCGCAGGTGCTCCGGGTGCAGCGGGGTCCGGGAGTGTTGTGGACTGGACTGTGGGGGTGGGCCGGCCGCACTGTGCGCGCGCCGGAAATCCTGGGCCGGCCCGTTACTGTAGCAGCCCGAAATCTGGGAAGCGCCCGAAAGTGGGACATGTTGGGTATTAATTGATTGTTCATTTCAGCCTATATAAACTCCCAATCCGAGCTCCTTCTTTCCCTTTTTTCTCCCAAACCGAGCCTCTTCAGCCCAGCACACTTTCAAGCAAAAATCTTCATCTCTAAGTCCTTGATCTCCCTGCCAAGTTTCAAGAGTTTTGGAGGCACGAATCCCGAGGTTCCCCATTTTACGGTGCGGCGCGACGTTGCTTCCTAGTGTTCTTCTTCGGCGCAGCGATCGTATTTTTGCTCCCCTGGGCTACCCCGACATCATTTTCCTGTGATTCTTGGACCAGTAGACTCCTAAGAGGTAGGACTTCATCTTTCGTTTTGGTCGCGCTTTCCCGTTTCGAGGTTTTGGCACGGATTTCGAGGCAACAAGTGACCCCTCTTTCTGTATGGAATTCCTTGACAGCAGCGGAGTGTTTCGGCTATATCTTTGCGCACGAGCGTCCGACGGAAACGAGCTTATACAACTTTTTCATCTACGGATCGCAAGGAACGCGCTCGTATTTTTATTGGATTTTTGTGAATTTTATTTCGAGGTGAGAATTACTGATTTCTCTGTGAACAGTAATCAGTCCTTAATCCAGATTATTGTATGAGTGTGCCCTCTTGCCGAATTTTTATCTTGACTTACCGAACTCGATTTGGACGTGCAAGGTACCGTTTCGAAGCTATCGACGCAAGGATCGCCGTGATATTTTTATTGGAATTTTCTGGGCAATTTCTGCAGGTGATAATTAAGCAGTTCTGAATTCGAGGTTGTATGTGATTAGTGCTGAATTTGGGAGTCTAGTGTAATTAGTGGATTTCTTGATGTACCAGGAATGTTGCGGGTGTGCTAAAATTGTGGGAGCGAGGATTTGGAGTTTTTGGGTATTTTCAGCTGTACGGATTGGGACAGTTGCACTTCAGGTGGGTGGTTGCTTTACTCCTCTTTTCTGATATACCCACTAGGAATATTAGAGAGATCTTCTCTATTGGACATTTTGAATGCTCACTTAGTAGACATGCATGTTTAACTAAAATAATTACGAGCCTATCATCTGGAAAACACTGTATGATTATCCTGTTAGTGGTTGGTACTATTTGAGGATTTCATGACATGCGTAGGTGGATAATGATGCTTTATCATGGGAATGGATATTAGACATGTGTGGTTGGATAATGTTTTAGCATGATGGTTTTATCTATGCGGAATTATTAATTGTTACACATGTGGAACCACTGTTGAACACCTTTTCCTTTATTTCTTTGAGAACACTTGCATGCTTGTTTGGACATCTAGGTAGGCCATCTTTTATCGCTACACTTTCATGCTGGAACTTGACTTAGGAGAAACCATGTTTGATTTCTTTTCTCCTTCTTAATTAGACCTTTGAGTCTGGTTGCTCGGGTTCGAGCAGGGGTTTGGGATAGTGTAGCGAGGACCTGAGGGTTAGTGACAGGTTGTGTTTGATTATGGGTTGCGGGATTATAGCGGCTACCGCGGACAGTAGGCGGTTGACCGGATGTCGGATGTGGGACATGATTGTGATTGTGGGTATTGCGGCGATCGCGGATTTTGGGCGATCGACCGGATGTTCATTTGTGCATCAGATTGGGGGATCTGTGTTTCTTTTAGTGGGGGGTGTGTTCCACTGGGGCTTTGCAGTTGTGATCTATTCCTGCTTTTGGTACTTATCTTACCGGCGCGGTTATTGCCCGGTAGTGTTTTGATATGGATTTTACCGGCGCGGTTATTGCCCGGTAGTGCTTTCCTCGAGTGGGTCGCTCCCCTCGAGTTCCCCTCCGGAGGCCGGGGTCGGACAGTTATTGACGGTTTTGCTATCACATCGGCGCGGCTTATTTGCCCGATGATGAGGGCGGCGGCAGGAGCTTTGCTATCACATCGGCGCGGCTTACTTGCCCGATGATGAGGGCGGTACAGATAGGGTTAATCTGGGACGGTTGGTTATTGTGGATATGGTTATTTCAGTCTAGGACTGTATTCTAGGGGCATAGTAGTGGTAGTTTCATTTCTTCAGCAGTCATTTTTCTTACCACTCTTCTTTTCCCTTTTTGCCTCTGGTAGACCTAGTGGGTATGTCTGAGTTTGAGGTTTTACCCACTAGGGGAGGCTACTGTTTATAGTAGTTCTCACCCCCATTCTTCTTTCTCTTTTCTTCTCCTTTGTTTTGCAGAGCCTTCTGCGGGTGCTGCTGGGCTTACAGCGGCGGATCGAGGAGAGAGGACGACTGAGTAGCTAGACAGTGGACCCGACAGTGAGTTAGCTAGACTTGTACCTTTCAGGCATCTTATCTCAGACTGTTGTACTTTTACTTTTGGGGTCTGGCTTCTGCCAGCTGTTTGTATTATAGTGGTGAGCTGGGAGAGACATCTGTATTCTATTTTACTGTTGTACTTTTTACTTCCAGCTTCTGTCTGAGATACAGTAGTTTTAGTTTAGCTCTGATTATTATTATGCTCTTTTATTGCTATTTCATATCTGAGCAGGTTACCAGCGCTTCGTGTACATGGAAAATTCTGTGTGCACGGCGGATCTGTTGGCGGGCCCGGGTTCTGGTTTACACCCGGGGCGTGACAGATTAAGTTGGTATCAGAGCTTAGGGATAGGTCAGTTGGGACTTAGGAAACCCTAGGCTTTTGGACAGACCCTAGGATTATAGGGCGTGAGTGGCGTGACTTGTTGCGAAAGTCGGTGATTTTTATAGTTAACTCTTCCTGTGAGTGAAGAGGGATCGACATAGTCTATTTCTGTTGAACCATTATGTTGGCTGCAGACAACATAAGGTTACAGAAATAGGGGGATGTCTTTTGACTTTCGCCAGATTGGGTCGTGTGGGGTTTTGTTGCTGATGTTTGGTTTCTTGTGGCAGGATGCCTCCTCGACGTCGGATTCCCACCCGGGGTGTCCCTTCGCCCCCTGTTGAGCCAGAGCAGCCTACACCACCCGAGCTTACTGAGTTGAGGGCCTTGGTGGCCCAGTTGGCGGAGGGACAGCGCCGCCAGGAGCAGAGGATTGATCAGCTGCTTGCTCAGAGGGAGGCACCACCCCCGGCTGTTCCTGAGGCCCCTGTGCCTCTTGTTTCACCTTTTGTGCCATCAGCGCCATCTTCGAGTAGCGGGGCTCCTGCGGCATTTCAGCCTTTGACTGCGGAGGAGGAGCGGGATTTTGCTGACAAACTCGCTGCGTTTGTCAAGCGGGAACCACCTAGATTCTCGGGACGGGATGCTCAGCCCCGGGATGTTGGGAGATGGCTTTCTGCGATGGAGAAGCTTTTTCGGGACTTCTTCGTCGACCCGAAGTATCGAGTGCACATGGCGGTGCACTGTTTGGACGGAGATGCAGATTTTTGGTGGCAGCGGGTAGAGCCACTGGAGTTTCGGATCACTCGGCAGTTGCCTTGGGAGGAGTTCAAACGGATGGTGTTGGACACATATTTTTCTACCAGTGTGAAGAAGAAGTTGGAGGATGACTTGAAGAATCTGCAGCAGGGCGACCGGTCGGCTCATGCCTATTTCCAGGAGTTCATGGAGTTGCTGAACTGTGTTCCTTTCGTCGCCCGTGACGGTCCGCACCAGGTAGAGTTGTTTGAGGCAGGCCTTCGTCTAGAGACTTACACACTTGTGCATGCTCAGAGATTTCAGACCTTGGAGGCAGCCGCAGAGCATGCACAGTGGGTGGAGAGAGGTGATCAGGAGGTGGCTAGACGGAGGGCCGCGGTCGCGCAGAGTTCCGACAGGAAGCGACCAGCACCAGAGGACGAAGGACAGCCTAGTTCATGGAGACCACCGCGGCCTCAGTCATCTAGCCGTGGGCGTGCGGAGCCGCGAGAGCCTAGTGGACCCCAGAGGTCATCGCGGCAGCAGCCGGAGTCTCAGCATCAGGCACAGAGACAGCATCAGTCGGGACAGCCACGGTTTCGCGACAGAGACAGGTGTATTTTCTGCGGGGGACCCCATTTGTCGCACACCTGTGATCAGAGGTGGGGTCGTTGTTATAAGTGTGGACAGCCAGGCCACATTCGAGCTTCGTGCCCCTTTTCGACTTCAGCGGCACCGTCATCAGCATCGGCCCCTTTTCCGCCTCAGCAGCAGTTGTCAGCTCAGCGGCTGTATGCTCCAGCGAGCGGTTTACCATCTTCCTACTCTGCGGATCATCGGTCGCCTGCTCAGAGCGGTCGGGTTACGCCGCTCAGGTGGAGGACTTTGCAGCAACCGACCATGTGGTGGCAGGTACTATTTTGTTTTGTTTTGTTTACTGGTTTTAGTCTTGCATTGTTGTGTACTTTAGCGTCCTTGTCCTTTGTTGGGTGTGCATGTACTTCTTGCATGGGTTAGGGGTAGGACGGTTACCCTGTGTTCGGGAGGTTTATATTCCCGATCTTTGGCACGTAGGGGCGTGTGGTTGGTCCTGCCCGGTGCAGTTGAGTCTTCATTGGTACCGGTGGGCCTGATGGTCTTAACTTGGTGGCGGGACTGGGTTTGGTAATTAGGACGGGTTGGGCTGGCTCGGTTTTCTTCTTTTCGCGGCGGTTGACTATGCCGCGAGGACGGTTTTTGTGGGAAGCCAGGCCCGGAGGTTTCGGTGTACCTGGGTTGCTTGAGGGTTATCTTCCCCTCTATGGTTGGATTTTGTGCGTGAGGCGGATGTGTCGTTGTGGTTGGGTAGCCTTTTTGGCTGGTGTGGTTGAGGGACTTACTTTGGATGTCGCGGGAAGTAAAGAGGTACTCAGATCGAGCTAGTGTGCCGATGGACTTGTGGTTGGATTACCTAAGGCTGAGGAGGTATTTGACAGCTTTGCGAGCTTGAGTGGCGGATGATCGGATAATTACCCCCTCTTTTTTGGTTGAGATTTCGTGTTGAGGAACGACTTTAGTTTCGGGGACGAAACTTTTTTTTAGTGGGGGAGGATGTAGGATCCCTGAACCCCATGCAGCTTTTTCCCGTGAATCCACTGTTTAGACACCTGTTGATGGTGTATCTGGCCCATAGTGCATCGAAGGGATGCCACAGATGGACCCTGTGAGCTTTGGTTAGCTGTTTTGGCCTTCGGCTGCTTTTGCCGAATTTTAGAAAAGGATTTAGGCCAAACGGAGGTTGGATTTGGATTCAGCGCGGAAAAACACTTGTGATTGGCTTTTTGTTTGCCCAATTCTGAGTCCGGATGTCCAAAAGCGGACTCCCGGAAGTTTTGACAGTTTTTGGCGCTTGCGGGAGCCTCCGGCAAATTTTGGAGGCGGAATTTGGCAAAACGGACCTCGTTTTTGGAATCAGCGCGCGAAAACGGTCAAGATGGGCTATTTGCTTGTCGTTTTTGAGCTGCGGGTACTGTTCACGCCGGAACAGTGTTTCCGGCGATCGCCGGCGGCGTCCGGCGGCGGCGGGCAGCGCCGGCGGGCGGCGGGGCGGCCTCGGGCAGGCGGCAGGCGGCGGCACGCGGCGCGGGCAGGGCGCGGCAGCGCCAGGCGCGCGGTCAGGCGCGGTCCACCGCGGGGGTCGTGCACCGGAGGCGGGCCACGTGGCGCCTTCCGGTTGGCCGGCGCAGCAGACGCGGTCCACGGAGTTTGGGCCGGGTGCACGGTGGACCGGGTGGACACGTGGCGAGGTTTGGTTGGTGCGGTCCTGTGCTCCCGGTCCACGCGGCTTGTGGGCAGGTGACCGGGGCAGGTGCCGTACGAGGGCAGGTGACCGGGAGACACGGCGACGTGCGCGGTGCACGGCGCGGCGTGCGCGGTGCACGGTCGCCGGGGGACACGTGGCGCGTCGTCATTGGTTGGCGCAGGTGCTCCGGGTGCAGCGGGGTCCGGGAGTGTTGTGGACTGGACTGTGCGGTGGGCCGGGCCGCACTGTGCGCGCCCGGAAATCCTGGGCCGGCCCGTTACTGTAGCAGCCCGAAATCTGGGAAGCGCCCGAAAGTGGGGACATGTTGGGTATTAATTGATTTGTTCATTTCAGCCTATATAAACTCCCAATCCGAGCTCCTTCTTTCCCTTTTTTCTCCCAAACCGAGCCTCTTCAGCCCAAGCACATTTCAAGCAAAAATCTTCATCTCTAAGTCCTTGATCTCCCTGCCAAGTTTCAAGAGTTTTGGAGGCACGAATCCCGAGGTTCCCCATTTTACGGTGCGGCGCGACGTTGCTTCCTAGTGTTCTTCTTCGGCGCAGCGATCGTATTTTTGCTCCCCTGGGCTACCCCGACATCATTTTCCTGCGATTCTTGGACCAGTAGACTCCTAAGAGGTAGGACTTCATCTTTCGTTTTGGTCGCGCTTTCCCGTTTCGAGGTTTTGGCACGGATTTCGAGGCAACAAGTGACCCCTCTTTCTGTATGGAATTCCTTGACAGCAGCGGAGTGTTTCGGCTATATCTTTGCGCACGAGCGTCCGACGGAAACGAGCTATACAACTTTTTCATCTACGGATCGCAAGGAACGCGCTCGTATTTTTATTGGATTTTTGTGAATTTTCTTTCGAGGTGAGAATTAATGATTTCTCTGTGAACAGTAATCAGCCCTTAATCCAGATTATTGTATGAGAGTGCTCTCTTGCCGAATTTTTATCTGGACTTACCGAACTCCGATTTGGACGTGCAAGGTACCGTTTCGAAGCTATCGACGCAAGGATCGCCGTGATATTTTTATTGGAATTTTCTGGGCAATTTCTGCAGGTGATAATTAAGCAATTCTGAATTCGAGGTTGTATGTGATTAAGTGCTGAATTTGGGAGTCTAGTGTAATTAGTGATTTCTTGATGTACCAGGAATGTTGCGGGTGTGCTAAAATTGTGGGAGCGAGGATTTGGAGTTTTTGGGTATTTCCAGCTGTACGGATTGGGACAGTCGCACTTCAGGTGGGTGGTTGCTTTCCTCTCTTTTCTGATATACCCACTAGGAATATTAGAGAGATCTTCTCTATTGGACATTTTGAATGCTCACTTAGTAGACATGCATGTTTAACTAAAATAATTACGAGCCTATCATCTGGAAAACACTGTATGATTATCCTGTTAGTGGTTGGTACTATTTGAGGATTTCATGACATGCGTAGGTGGATAATGATGCTTTATCATGGAAATGGATATTAGACATGTGTGGTTGGATAATGTTTTAGCATGATGGTTTTATCTATGCGGAATTATTAATTGTTACACATGTGGAACCACTGTTGAACACCTTTTCCTTTATTTCTTTGAGAACACTTGCATGCTTGTTTGGACATCTAGGTAGGCCATCTTTTATCGCTACACTTTCATGCTGGAACTTGACTTAGGAGAAACCATGTTTGATTTCTTTTCTCCTTCTTAATTAGACCTTTGAGTCTGGTTGCTCGGGTTCGAGCAGGGGTTTGGGATAGTGTAGCGAGGACCTGAGGGTTAGTGACAGGTTGTGTTTGATTATGGGTTGCGGGATTATAGCGGCTACCGCGGACAGTAGGCGGTTGACCGGATGTCGGATGTGGGACATGATTGTGATTGTGGGTATTGCGGCGATCGCGGATTTTGGGCGATCGACCGGATGTTCATTTGTGCATCAGATTGGGGGATCTGTGTTTCTTTTAGTGGGGGGTGTGTTCCACTGGGGCTTTGCAGTTGTGATCTATTCCTGCTTTTGGTACTTATCTTACCGGCGCGGTTATTGCCCGGTAGTGTTTTGATATGGATTTTACCGGCGCGGTTATTGCCCGGTAGTGCTTTCCTCGAGTGGGTCGCTCCCCTCGAGTTCCCCTCCGGAGGCCGGGGTCGGACAGTTATTGACGGTTTTGCTATCACATCGGCGCGGCTTATTTGCCCGATGATGAGGGCGGCGGCAGGAGCTTTGCTATCACATCGGCGCGGCTTACTTGCCCGATGATGAGGGCGGTACAGATAGGGTTAATCTGGGACGGTTGGTTATTGTGGATATGGTTATTTCAGTCTAGGACTGTATTCTAGGGGCATAGTAGTGGTAGTTTCATTTCTTCAGCAGTCATTATTTCTTACCACTCTTGTTTTCCCTTTTTGCCTCTGGTAGACCTAGTGGGTATGTCTGAGTTTGAGGTTTTACCCACTAGGGGAGGCTACTGTTTATAGTAGTTCTCACCCCCATTCTTCTTTCTCTTTTCTTCTCCTTTGTTTTGCAGAGCCTTCTGCGGGTGCTGCTGGGCTTACAGCGGCGGATCGAGGAGAGAGGACGACTGAGTAGCTAGACAGTGGACCCGAGAGTGAGTTAGCTAGACTTGTACCTTTCAGGCATCTTATCTCAGACTGTTGTACTTTTACTTTTGGGGTCTGGCTTCTGCCAGCTGTTTGTATTATAGTGGTGAGCTGGGAGAGACATCTGTATTTATTTTACTGTTGTACATTTTACTTCCAGCTTCTGTCTGAGATACAGTAGTTTTAGTTTAGCTCTGATTATTATTATGCTCTTTTATTGCTATTTCATATCTGAGCAGGTTACCAGCGCTTCGTGTACATGGAAAATTCTGTGTGCACGGCGGATCTGTTGGCGGGCCCGGGTTCTGGTTTACACCCGGGGCGTGACAACTGCACTAGGCATAACCCACAAGCCTTCCCCACTTGCACAATACCAACAGTAACCTGTACCTCAAGTGCATGTGGTAACGACTCTACCTCTAATCCATGCAGGAATGTAACATGTCCTAACTCCGACTGCGGTGATGAATTCATACCTGCGACAACTCAATCCACTACCGTGGCGCCCTCCAACCGGGCGGCACAGATTCATCCGCTCGATGCAAGTGGTCATCGCTCAGCCTGCCAAAATATTTAGACCATTCACAAAGGGAGCACGACCTCTGTCCATGTTCACACTGAGGTGCCGAATGTGGTCTCTCGCAGACAGCCAATCCACGCTACCGCTGCGCCATCCTGATAAAAGGGCTGTTGCTGTCATCGGGGTCCACCCAACCCCTGACGTCTCAGAAATCCACCTGGATATCCTCGTCATACTACTAAGCACAATTGATTCATGCAATTCCTTATACAATTATCCTTACTAAGCTCACCCCTCAATCACAAATATTGCACCCCAAACATGCCAATTATCAATCACAAAGGGTAACATCCCCCTTGGTTAAGCTTTACATAATCCATCCACAAGGATATCCACCATCCTGGAAGGGCAAACGAAAAAATGTCTCTGCCGGCCGATCTATCCTCCGTCATCGGGCATCAAGCGCCTCTATCCAGAACTTGCCTCTGATAGCAAATCCCCATCCAAAAGAACTGCAGCGCCAGCTCCATAAACACTGCCTCCACCATCGAAGCACCCCAAAATCCAAAACCTGCACAAGAGGGTCCGAATAACGGAAGGGTATACTGGCGCAATCCACTCAGTCACGGACATCCTATGCGCCTTGTCCCCCAAATCATAGAGCGCGCAGTTCGATAACTGCGTAACCTTTTGACACAAAGAGGCTTCCAAGTAGTCTCTCCATCACCACCAGCCACGATTCTACCCCAAGAGGCTCCAAACTTAATCCTAAGAATCGGGGTGGTTTATCTGCCGAAACTGGCTCAACTGATCATTGGTGTCCCAAAGCTCATCAGTTGTCAACTATCCACCCTGTCTCGGCGCCTCGGCACTAAACATCGGCACAAAGGGGCTACTCACTCCATCAATACCACAGAAATCGCCGCCCTTGAGGATACTGCAATCGGGTGGTCTCAGAAGGAAGCACTGTCGAGCTGCCCGCCGCTCTGACAACTGTGTCACAAAACCAGATGCTCGCTCACTCTGCCGCTGATAAGCCTCAGACAATTCTGTCATCTGGGTCCGGAACTCTCTGACCTCAATCCGGGTATCCGGCCCAAACCAACCGCTCAAGCTCAACTGCCAAGACAGGATGCACAAGGGTCCCAAACCCAGCGTCGGGGAGACACCGCTCGCCACGACGAAACCACAAATCAGCACACAACAACGCTCGACCCAATCTGGCGAAAGTCTAGAGCATGTTACCCATTCCACAGCGTTATGTTGTCTGCAGCCAACATAACTACTTAGGAGAATAAACATGCCAATCACCCCTCCCGTTCCTTGGGAGAGGAGCAAGACTCAATCAGGACTCTCGCTACAAGTCACGACTCTCACGAAGTCATCCTAGGGTCCAACCACAAGCCTAGGGTTTCTAAGTCCACCATGACCTATCCCTAAGCTCTGATACCAACTTAATCTGTCACGCCCCGGGGTCGAAACTGCGACCCGGGTTCACCAACAGATCCGCCACCTATGCCAAACCCGCATAGGCGAAGCGTCCTACCTGCAAAAAGAGCTACAGCTAAACAGATATCAGAACTAAAAGATAAAACTGCTATAGAAATAAAATCAACCACTGTACAACTGAAGATAAAACAACAAGGTCCATCTCCCAAAAGATAATCATACAATAACCTCGAGTACAAAACTGATAACTCAACAGGGAGATATCTCAATACAATATCAGTGTACAAGCTCTCAATACAACATATCCTCACTACATCAGTCTCTCAAAAGGGAAAATAAAAACCAATCTACCGACTAAACTGAAGATCTCCTCAAAAGGGGGGTACCGCTACTCTCCAAAGATGGGTCTGGATTTAGCTCGCTACTCCCTCACCACGAACAGCAACCACAGAACGGCAACACCCGCCAAGACTCTGCAAAACAAAGGAGAGAAAGGACAAAAAGGGGAAAAACCCCCGACGGGCGTGAGAACTACGCAAAAAGGGAGTTCTCAGTGGGTATCGCCACTAGGCCCGACGATCTGCCCACCAAGACTACTAGAGGCAAAAGATAACTAAAGCAGTAAAACTGAAAGGAGAAGCGGGAAACACTCTACAGCTACCATGCCTCTATCAACAATGCTCAAATGGGGAAAACACTGATAAAGATATGCAACACTCGCACACGAGGTACTCAATCGACCCAATCGAGCTGACTGCCACATGGGGTCCAGTCAAACCTGCGCCCACCTACAACCACCTCCCGCTGACGGGCAGGAATTACGTAGGGCGTCCAAACGGACTAACTCGCTATCGAGTAGTGGCTCATGCAGGCCATAGTCAAAATCCATGCCCTCTCTCTCAGAACGGATAGACTCCAGATGAACAACCTCTCGCGCAATGGTCAACGAACTCACATCGACCACGGGACCACCGTCAATCCCCAAACGGTTCCCGACAACACTAGCACTGGTCTATGCATAGCCGCTAGACTCCACTCAGTCCCCCTGACACGAGTGCAACAATAAAGTAAATATCTGTAATAAACCCAATCTGATGTCACCAGTAACACTGGTACTGCCTGCTCTGCTGTCGAACTCAAGAACCCAGCATGGTGCCCGGCGCTCTGCACCGTGGAACTCAAGAACCCCGCATGGTGCCCGGCGCTCTGCACCGTGGAAAGCCTACTCCGGAGTGGCACTCGAGGGGAGCGACCCACACGAGTAAAGTATCACTGTATCACGCATCACTGCATCAAATATCACTGTATCAAGTATCACTGTATAGCAGGACTGGATCAAGACCAAGATCAAGTGGGAAAAACCCTCCACAAAAAGGGAAACCCGATCCCCAACTGAAATAACTGGAAACAATAAGTGGAAAACTCCAACCACTAGAGAAGCCTGATACCCAATCTGATGCATAAACAATCTCCGGTCAACCGCCCAATGTCCGCGGCTGCCGCAATATCCCATGAACCACAACCTATCACAATCCGGCACAACCTGTCCCCGACACTGAGACCCCAGCTACACTATCACAAATCCCTGCTCGAACCCGAGCAACGAGAATCTAGTATCTAGAAAGAAAAGGAGAAGAACAAACATGGTTTCTCCTAAGTCATATCCCAACATGAAAGTGTAGCAGTAAAAGGTGGCCTAGCTATATGTCCATGCAAGCATGCTTTTATCCTCAAAGCAAAATAAACCTCATGCCAAAATTATCAATGACCATACCTGTACATAATCCTCAATCCATAATGGCTCCTCAGAGTAGAACCTGCACATAACTACATAATCCTATCCCAATGCATAAACCAGCCTCATAAAAGGTTATGTGCTAATATGGCATGATAATTAATCATCTATGGTATCCTTGCCTTAGGTAAGCTTCCACTAATCATCAACATGAATATTTGATTAATACCATTGTCATACTATGAACGATTCACTTGCAATTTTCATAAAACCCTCATTGTTAAACTTACCGATCAATCCCCGCCATTGTACCATACACTTGCATGCAATGTTAATATATAACAATTAGAGAACCGTCCACCGGTTCCGAGAATAAGGCACCCACCTGAAGTGCTGACTGTCCCAAATCGTACAGCTGAAAATACCAAAACTCCAAATCCTAGCTTCCACAATTTCAGCACACCCGAAATATTCCTGGTACAGTACAAAGCTCACTAATTACACTTAGGCTCCCAATTATAGCACTAATAATCACATACAACCTCGAATTCTGAACTGTTAAATTATCACCTGCAGAAATTGCCCAGAAAATTCCAATAAAATATCACGGCGATCCTCGCGTCGATAGCTTCGCAACGGTACCTTGCACGCCCAAATCCGAGTTCTGTACATCAAGATAAAAATTCGGCAAGGGGGCACACTCATACAAAATCTGTATTAAGGACAGATTACTGTTCACTGAGAAAACAGTAATTTTCACCTCGAAATAAAATTCACAAAAATCCAATAAAAATACGAGCGCGTTCCTTGCGATCCGTAGATGAAAAAGTTGTATAAGCTCGTTTCCGTCAGACGCTCGTGCGCAAAGATATGGCCGAAATACTCCGTTGCTGTCAAGTAAAACCACACAGAAGATGGGGTCACTGTTTGCCTCGGGATCCGTGCCAAAACCTCGAAACGGGAAAGTGCGACCAAACGAAAGATGAAGTCCTACCTCTTAGGAGTCTGCCGGTGCAAGAATCACAGCAAAATGATGTCGGGGTAGCCCAGGGGAGCAAAAATACTATCGCTGCGCCGAAGAAGAACACTAGAAAGCAACGTCGCGCCGCACCGTAAAATGGGGAACCTCGGGATTCGTGCCTCCAAAACTCTTGAAACTTGGCAGGGAGATCAAGCACTTAGAGATGAAAAACTTTGCTTAAGGAAGCTCGGGGAGATCTTGCACAGGTTGGGAGAAAAAACCCTTTGAAATGGGCTCGGGTTGGGTATTTATAGGCTGGAGAAAACATTTGCCAAAATACCCAACGTATCCTTTTTTCCGGGCGCCCGAAATTTTTCGGGCGCACACAGTGCGGCCCGGCCCAGGATTTTCGGGCGCGCACAGTGCGGCCCGGTCCACCCTGCGGCCCAGTCCACTACTCCCCCGGGCCCCGCAGCACCCGGAGCACCTGCGCCAACCAATGGCGACGTGACACGTGTCCCGGCAACCCGTGCACCGCGCACGTCGCGCCGTGGACCGCGCACGTCGCGGCTGACCCGGGCCGTACGGCCACCTGCCCCGCCGTACGGCCACCTGCCCCGGTCAATCACCTCCACCGATTGCGTGGACCGGGAGCACAGAACCGGACCAACCACCTCACGCCACGTGTCCACCCGGTCTACCGTGCACCCGGGCCCAAACTCCGTGGACCGCGTCCGCTGCACCGGCCAACCGGAAAGCGCCACGTGGCCCGCCCCCGGCGCACGACCTCCGCGGTGGACCGCGCCCTGCCCGCGCACCTGCGCGCCTGCCCGCGGCCTGCCCGCGCCGCGTGTCGCCGCCTGCCGCCTGCCCGAGGCTGCGCCGCCGCCCGCCGCCGCCCGGCCGCCGCCGGCGATCGCCGGAACAGTAAAAGTACTGTAGCAACCTCCAAAAACAGTAAGTAAATAGCCCATCTCGACCGTTTTCGCGCGCTGATTCCAAAAACGGTGTCCGTTTCGCCAAATTCCAATCCGATAAATCGCCGGAGGCTCCCGGAAAGGTATCTTTGATCCGAATTTCGCGCCGAGTCCAAATTGATATCCAAAATGCGCGGAAACACCACTAAACATCCGATGGGGTCTCCCGGTTACCCACGTGATCCATTTGAAGCCCCGAGTTCAGCACTTGTGTCCAAATTGTCGCACGAACACCGCCGAGATGCCCCATAGGGCTCCAGAAGCTGCTGGTGACACTGTAGAAGCCATGCAAAGATCCGGGTCACCACAATAGCTATAGTCTCATTCTTTTTGCAGGTTAGACGCTTCGTCTATACGGGGTTTTCCGTATGGGCGGCGGATCTGTTGGCGGGCCCGGGTCGCAGATTCGATCCCGGGGCGTGACATTTACCTTTGCAATTTCTCAATCATAATGACATTTGAATTCTTCAATTTAACTTTTGAATTTCTAGATTACTATAATATAGCTAAAAAAAAGATCATTTTCTTTGATTTCCTTTAATTTTAACAAAGCAACAAAACCCTAGAATCTACTATGATTCATGAGATCTTACAGCTGATTCATGAGCCCTTAAAGCAATTCTTTACTTTAAAAAGCTTTTGTTTAATAGTGCTAAGACCACCCAAGGCAAGTTGTTCTTTCTTTTTTTTTTTTTTGAGAGAATAAGTTGTTCTTTCTCTACACATACTTAAAAGCTGTCTGCAACCAATTTAATTATAATATGTTTTCTGGAATATCTGGGCATATCTAACTCAATGATAAATATTCAATGTAAGTCATGTTAGGTTGTCTGAACATCTCAAACACTACTTTTTGAAATTTTTTGAAGAAACTTTTGTTTTATACTTAGGCAGTTCTAGCTCTTGAATTAATCAGTTCATTTTCTATAAAATTTCATGGCGAAGCATAAAAAGAAAAATATTTCTATTCACAAAAATTCTCTGAAAGATGAACATAAACAAAACTAATAGGAGGCAAACTCTGCAACAAACTACAAATCTAATACTCAAATAGTACCAATTCAGGTTTAAAATGCCCAAAATCCAATCTCTCATGTAGATCTAGGAATACTGAATAACAAAACCAAATGTGCTATGCAAAATTATCTTAAATATTATCTACAGAATAAGTTAATTGAAATAGAATAAGTTCTTTATATATATCCTTCAAATATTACAAAAATTACATCTTGTGATAGCTTTGTGTAGAGTACTTTACTTCTTTTCTTCATCAGATTCCGAAGACTCGATTAAACTGCAAATCATAGTACACATGCAAGTTATTTTTATTTTTATTTTTTATTTTTTAATGAAATACAAAGTATTTTTTGGATTAATTCAATTAAAAATATTTTAAGATAGTTGTTACCTGCATGCTTTTCCCTTGCCTCGTGATTGCTTCAAAATTTCCTATGTCTTGGACTGTAAACTTCTTGTGAACATAATTTTCAAAAGTGTGCATACAAAATAATATAATAAATCAAAATTTTAAGATGAAACAAACTGATATACTATCTATCTATAGGGAGAAAAAAAAAATTGAATACAATTATTACTTGAGCATTCCTTTCTTGCCTCTTGGTTGCTTTCCTATTTCCTCTGACTTGTTTTGCGAACTTTATATATCCATAGTTTATAAAGTTATACATAAAAAATAATTTAAGTTAATCAATTATTAGCGACTGAAAATGTTCAAAAATATATAAATAGTAAATAGACATAAGATAAGTTTTCTCACATTGATTGAATCATAGTACTAGTAGATATTTTGTCCAAAGTATCATTCTGCAATTCTTTAGTATTTATTGCATCTTTTAAGAAGGTCGTCTGCGACACGGAGATGATCTTAGGCATCACTTGTTTTAATCTGTTGGCAAGGACTTTCGAGATGATCTTCTGAACGCTATTAATAAGGCAGATAGGTCTGAAGTCGTTAGCGTTCTTAGCACCTTCTTTCTTGGGTATGAGGCAGATGTGCGAGTAATCTAAGGGACCGCTATTCACGGACCCATCAAAAAGATCATCAAATAATTTAACAAGATCGGCTTTAATCACCTCCCAGAATCTCTGAAAGAATACCAAGCTAAAGCCATCTGGACCCTAAAGTTTTATCTATAATATTTAAGGTATGGGATCTTTCATTATATTTAATAGACCCTTTTTGTTAACACCTCCACTAGGAAGAAACATCAAAAAGGTTATAGCTAGCCACAAGGTGCAACATGAGGGTGAATATGGAGTTTGGCTTAGGTGAGATGGGAGTCGGCGAAATCAGGGAAAGGACAAAAAAAAAAAAAAAAAAAAAAAAAAAAATCGCCGGATGTAAATAAATATTCGGAGAAAATGAATGTATTCCAAATGTCGAAGATGCTCGATACGAAGTAAATTTGGTTGTAAAAAGTCATAATCACGAAGATATTGTCGTAAAGAAAATAAATATTGCAGATAATTTATAAGTAGATATATATGTTGACTAAATTTATTTCAGTGACTAAGTTGAAGCATTGTATAAACTTATTTGGTTATGTATAGCAATACTCGAGAAATCCGTTCAGAATTTGGTGGAAAAGACGAAGAGCTTAAAGTAAAAAAGTTGGAAATTTGTTAAATATCTTTCGAATTAAATGGGATCCGAGCCAACTTGTGATGCGGTATAAAATTTTATGTAGTAAAATTAAGAGAACTTATGATTTACAAATAATCTAATTCTACTGGAAATAGAGTTCTGGCGGTCTTCGATTGGTCAATGGCAACACTTTGTGTAGAAACTCGAAATATCTTATTTTTAATAAATAGGTTAAAAAGTGAATTCTGATCTAGTTTTGAATTCAAAAGACCCTTGTTGACCTATTTGGTCAAGCGCCAGTGTGCAAGTTGCACTATTTACTAGGCAAAATGGCTATTTGTCAATCCGGACCTGATCTTGGAAATCCGAATTGACCGTTGCGATCGTCTCGTCAAACTGAGCGAGATTCATATTCAGCACTTTTTGATCTGATAGTCGGATCTTCAAGAATTTAACGAAGAAACGATCAAATAGCCGCGACCAATGCAACAGTGTCTACGCACAGGTCACTTAAGTGAAGTTACTGTAGATGAACAGTAACCCCAATTTTCGGGACCCAACGAATGCGACGCTGACCAATTCACTGTCTGGAAGCCGAACTGTAGTAACCGTGGGTTCGTTTGCCTTTCTGGACCTTCTCTTGAATTTTTATTAAACCGCTTACCGACTAAGGGGTCCGGGGGTGACTGATAATTTTCGTGTTTTCTGGGTAGGCCGTCGGGGCTCGCGGATAATTTTGGAAAATAAAGCTCGCGAAACGGAGACCGGCGGCGCAATCGGTTTTGGATTCCGACTCCGGAATCTCCCAGAATAAATTCTGGAAGTTTTGTACGACCCAGGTGACTAACCCAAAATATCGGGGCGGACTGGACCCAGGTTCGCACCCTGATCGACCCTTCTAAATAATTTGGGGTTAGTTCGATTGCGCCAAATTGGCTATTTAATTTGGTTGGGGTTTTTGGGTTTGGGAAAACCCCCCTTCGTATTATTTTTCTTCTTCCTTGCCCTAGGCGTACGACACCGAGCGTAACGAGGAACCGACTTCCCCAACCTTCCTCTTCCCCATCCGATCGCGTGGAGAACCAAGGCAGAGCGATCGAGGAGAGGGAAGATCGCCGGCACGCCCTTCGGTATCAAGCGCGCAAGAACGGGACGATCCCTTTTTCCCATTGATCAACCCTAGCCGCGAATCCGAGGTGAGCGTAAATTAGGGTTTCGTTAAATTTCTTGGTCCTTTTACGCATCGGGAGGAGGAAGACGGCGCCGTCACCGGAGCCGGCGCGCGTGGGGCTCCGCGTGCGGGCGACCCGACCCCGCGGCCGGTGCGGGGCCGCGCGCGCGCCCGCATGCGGGCGGCGCCGCATGCGGGGCCCGCATTGCGGCAGCACAGCATGCGGCGGCGCCGCATGCGGGCGGCGCTCGCACGCCCGCATGCGGGCGGCACCGCATGCGGGCGGCGCCGCATGCGGGGCCCGCATGCGGGCAGCGCCGCATGCGGTCGGCGCCGCGCGCGCGTGCCCGTATACGGGCGGCACCGCATGCGGGCGACGCCGCATGCGGGCGGCCGCGCACACGGGCGACACGCCGGCCAGCCGCGCAGGGGCCGGGTACGTTCGTGCGTGCAGTACACGAGGGGTAGGAGTTGGGTGTTCCGGTTTTGTTAGCCTTGCGGATTTTTGAGTTACTAACTTCCGCATCACAGGTTCGTGTAGGCCCGGGCGGACTCACCGAGACGCGGAGGAGCCTAGCATCGACCAGGAGCGCGACAGCGAAAAGGTGGGTTTTCTTTTGAGGCTTGGTGTGGTGCTAGTGTTCCGAAAAGGGTATCAATTACATGTTAGCCGGATATTGAGTATATGTTAATCGGTGCTAACGCGGGCGTTTTCTATGATTTATTTTATCACCCCATGTCTTGGTTACTATGCTCGAGTTGCGACAAGCGCACCCGCGGTCTGGCCACCGCAAAGGGTGCTCTTTTCCGGAAAGGCGGTCTCTGACCCGTGTTTACCCACGAGGTGACGTAGTGGGGACCCCCGTAGGCGTGGGGTTTGAGGCACCAAGGTGTGAGCGGTGCGACCCGTCGGGATTGGTGCCCGACGAGGTCAGGTGTTACAGGTGTTACAGGGGTTACAGGTGTCAAAGGTGGTACAGGTGTTGCGAGTTACTTCCATGAGCAGAGTGGTTGCTCCAGCTAGACATGCTTTTGTAGCTTGGTATTGCTTTACTGCTTTATTATTTTATCATGATAGTGTCGCTGACTACCCACTCTGTGACAGGTACTTCCAGGGGTGAGCGGTAGGCGACGGTGAGGCCGAGGTGGGAGCAGTCGGGCTGTGGGAGCCCCAGTCTGCCGTCTTCTTTACTTTTCCTGCATTTCATTTGGTATTGTAGGTTACTGTGTGGTTCTTGATACCCTTGTGGGGTCGGTATGGATGTTGATTACTTTTACTCCGGTTATGCGTTACTGTTCTTTTATTATCCCCGTTTGGCCGTTTTCCAAAGCAAACCAACAAGAAAACAAAAGAAAAGAACTTCATGAAAACGTCTTTCAAAAATCTAGGGTCGTGTGGGCCCGTTTTACAAACTCTGTGGATTTATGGTGTTTTCCAAACTGGTTTCAAAACCTGAGGTCGTGTGGACCTGCTTCAAATCTGTGAGTTTATCCTTTCAACTTGACTGGCCACGGGCATTGTATTAGTCTTTATGCATAGTTAGACTCTGAGCTGTTGTGATTAATTGGAAAGTGATTGCTTGTGCTAAACTATTGTAATAGCCGCGACGCCGTGCATATACAGAGGAGACTCTGCCCGATTTTCGAGTAAATCTGTATATGCGGCGGGTCTGGGCACGCGCCGGGGAAAGAGGTTTTAACAAAAAAATTTGTACGGCGCCAAACGCTTACTTTTGTGCACCGTTTCCGCTAAATAAAACCCCCGGGGCGTGACAGATTAAGATGGTATCAGAGAGGTTGCTTTAATCACAACGGTGACGGTCCAACATCCACGGGAGTACCACACTTAGCCACTAATGAATGAAATGCGCAGGGCTTATAGGTGTAGGACGTGAGAGATCGGGGAGGGGATATGTAGATAATGTTGTCTTTTTCCCTCTCGATAATTAGGGTGGTCCTTTCTAGCGTAGACTAGAGCTAAGCTTATGATAATATGTCGTGCAGACAATGGTCCGAACCAGAGCGTCGGCCGAGGAGGTAGGGGCAGATGCGACGACATCGACGGCCGCAGAGAACCAGCTCCTGCGGCAACAATTGAGGGAGATGGCGGGGCAGTTAGCGACCCTCACGGAACATGTGCGTCAACTGACGCAGCAGGCGCAACCGGTCGCTCCCGCCTCTCCACAAGGGCCAACTGCACCGGCCGCAGCACCGCAAGCGACGGGGACTGGGGTAGGGACAGCCCCTCCACCGGTAGCAACGGCCGGGCTAGCACCCGCCCAGACCACGGCGCCGACGGCAGCACCTGCATCAGCGCCAGCGGGGCCAGTGCCGGGGGCCCTCGGCGGGAGTACCTCCGCCGCCGCCGCCACTGGGGAAGGGACAGTTACACTGACGGAGCGAGAACGAGTGCGGGCCAACCTGGCGGATTTCATGAAGTTCGAACCACCCACGTTTGAGGGGGAGACGACTGATCCTTGGGTCGTCGAAAAGTGGGTAGGATCGATGGAAAAGTTGTTCGAGGACTTACTCATCGAGGACCCCGAGCGCGTCCCCCTGGCGGTTCACTTCCTGGAGGGAAACGCTCGTTTATGGTGGAAGACGGTGCGTCCTGATCCCACCAAGGGCACCGTGCTTCTGCCATGGACGACGTTCAAGCAGGAACTGTTTGGGGCTTTCTTCACAAGTAGCACCAAGAAGAAACTGTAGGACGACCTGAACCACATTCAGCAAGGGAGCAAGACGGTTATGGAATATCAGCGCGAATTCGTACGCCTGGCAAATTGCGTCCCGTTCGTCATAAGGGACGAATCCCACAAGGCGCAACTGTTCGTGGATGGATTGCGAAGTGATATCTTCCAGGTGGTCCAGGCCGCTGACTTACATACGTTCCAGAAAGTGGTCGACCGGGCCACTGTCGTAGAGCGCGGGTTCGCCGTTACCCGCGCTAGGAGGGAGGCCCCGGCACAGCATGAAGATAGAAAGCGGCAACAGCAAAGCTTCGGAGGGGGGTCATCTGCTGGGAGCCGACCCCCAAAGCGGTGGAGGTCACAGTCGGGAGCACGGAGCGCACCTACGGGAGGGCCGAGACCAAAAGACAGGCCTTGTGTGATCTGCGGGGGGGCGCACGGAGTGTTGGATTGCCCCCAGAGAGTTGATCACTGCTTCCGTTGCGGCAAGCAGGGGCACTTCCGCCGCAACTGCCCCCTTGCCTTGGGACCAGCCTCCTCTGCCGCTTCCACGCCTTCACCACAACTGTCGGGGCGGGGGAAAGCTCCTATGGGGTCGACCTCTAAGCCCCCGGCTTCGCGGCGCGAGGAGGAGGGACAGCCTCAACCGGGCGGGCGAATTTATTCAATGACCCGCCGGGAATCGGACCCACCGGAGGACGTACTCGCAGGTATTACTTCCGTTTCTAATTCCCGTGCTAGAACCCTCTTTGACACTGGAGCAACCCACTCGTTCGTTTCTCGTGACTACGTGTTTATGCATGATCTTGGGGAGACACCCCTCCAAAGCCGATTGACGGTCCAGACAGCGGGTGGGACGCTGGAGGCGACCGGTTTCGTGGGCACCTGCCCGATTAAGCTCGGGCGACTGGCTTGCCCTTGGGATCTGGTAGTGATTCCTCTGAAGGAGTATGACGTCGTATTGGGCATGGATTGGCTCTCAAGATACCAAGCGCTTATCGACTGCGAGAAGAGGATGGTGCAACTACAAGAACCGAGCTTCCCCAAGAATGCGTATTTGGCGTGCAAGAGCACCTCCTTCCCAGCTGTAATCTCAGCGGCTCGAGCCAGGAGGTTGGTGGAGGGTGGGTGTGTGGCCTACTTGGCATCGGTGGACTTGGTTACCCGACCCTCCACGACACCTTCTGACATCCCAGTGGTGAGGGACTTCCCCGACGTCTTCCCAGCGGAACTGCCCGGGTTACCCCCGGAACGAGAAGTGGAGTTCCCCATTGAACTCTTGCCGGGTACACAACCTATTACGAAGGCGCCCTACCGAATGGCCTTCGCGGAGTTGAAGGAGCTTAAGGCGCAACTGGAGGACCTCTTAGACAAAGGATTTATCAGGCCGAGTGTGTCGCCCTGGGGTGCACCTGTACTCTTCGTACGGAAAAAGGACGGAAGCCTGCGCCTCTGCATTGACTACAGGGGAATAAATAAGGTTACGGTGAAGAATAAGTACCCCCTGCCCAGAATTGATGACCTCTTTGACCAGTTGCGGGGGGCAACGGTTTTCTCCAAGATTGATTTGCAATCGGGCTACCATCAACTCCGGGTTCGGAACGAGGACATCCCGAAGACTGCCTTCCGGACCCGGTATGGTCATTACGAGTTTACGGTCATGCCATTCGGGCTTACAAACGCCCCCGCTGTTTTTATGGACATGATGAACCGGATTTTTAGACCCTTCCTAGACCGGTTCGTAGTGGTCTTCATCGATGACATATTGATCTATTCACCCACCGACGAGGAGCATGAGGACCATTTACGGACGATACTCCAAACCCTCAGAGAGCAGAAGCTGTTCGCTAAGCTCAAAAAGTGCGAATTCTGGCTACGCGAGGTGGGATTCCTGGGGCACGTGATCTCGGCAAGAGGAATCGCCGTGGATCCCAAGAAGGTGGAGTTGGTGATCGACTGGCAGCCACCGACGACGGTGACGGAGATCCGCAGCTTCTTGGGATTGGCGGGGTACTACAGACGTTTCGTCGAGGGTTTCTCGAAAATTGCGGCCCCTCTAAACCGGTTGACCAGAAAAGGAGAAAAGTTTGTGTGGACGGCCCAATGCCAGGAAAGCTTCGAGGAGCTAAAGAAAAGGCTAACCAGGGCACCAATACTGGTGCTGCCGACCCCCGGAGAGGACTACGAGGTGTACTGCGACGCCTCGAGAACCGGCCTTGGGGGTGTTTTGATGCAGCAGGGGAAGGTAATTGCCTACGCTTCTAGGCAACTCAAGGACTACGAAAAGAACTACCCGATACACGATCTGGAGCTGGCCGCAGTGGTGTTCGTTCTAAAGTTATGGAGACACTACCTCTTTGGTGTCCACTGTAACATTTTCTCGGACCACCAGAGCCTTAAATACCTGTTCACTCAAAAGGAGCTCAACCTGCGGCAGAGGCGGTGGTTGGAATTACTGAAGGATTACGACTTAACAATCCAATACCACCCCGGAAAAGCAAACGTGGTGGCGGACGCCCTAAGCAGAAAAGGGGGTTTGGAAGGGGGTTCGGCAGTCGCGATAACGGAGCAGGGCAACTTGATTGCGGACTTCGCACGACTAAGGTTGGAAGTGGTGCCAGCAGGCACGGTTGCGCAACTGCTAACTTTGGTGGTCAAGCCGACATTATTCGAGAAAATCCGGGAAGGACAACAGGCGGACTCGCACTTGCAGCTCGTGCGAGACAAAATCTCCCCAGACCAGGGGAATGACTTTGCAATGGGAAGCGACGGCATTATACGGTTTCGCGGGCGGTTTTGCGTGCCGGATTCGAAAGAATTGAAGGAGGAAATTCTAACAGAGGCACACAGCGCCCCTTATGCGGCGCACCCAGGAGGCACCAAGATGTACAGAGACCTCAAGCAGACCTTCTGGTGGCCCAAGTTGAAGAGGGATGTGACGCAACATGTGGCTCACTGCCTGGTGTGCCAACAGATAAAGGCGAAACATCAGCGGCCGGCGGGGAAATTACAACCCTTGCCAGTGCCAGAATGGAAGTGGGATCATATCACCATGGACTTCGTCACCGGGTTCCCACGTTCACAGCAAGGACATGACGCAATATGGGTCGTGGTGGACCGGCTGACCAAGTCAGCGCACTTCCTGCCCATCCACACAACCTGGACCCGAGAGCGGTTGGCCCAGGTCTACCTCAGCGAGATTGTGAGACTGCATGGAGTACCGGCATCGATCACATCGGATAGAGACACGCGCTTCGTCTCAAAGTTTTGGCAGAGTCTGCAACGAGCCTTGGGAACCAAATTGCAGTTCAGCACGGCTTTCCACCCTCAGACAGACGGGCAGTCGGAGCGAGTGATACAGACGCTGGAGGATCTGCTTCGGGCCTGTGTACTCGACTGGGGGGTCGGTTGGGAGCGATACCTGCCACTCGTAGAATTCGCTTACAACAACAGTCACCAGGCCAGCATCCAGATGGCGCCATACGAAGCCCTATACGGGAGACGCTGCCGATCCCCGATCTGCTGGGACGACTTGGGAGAACGGAAGTTCTTGGGACCCGACTTAGAGACAGAGGAGAAGGTGCGCCTCATTAGACAGCGCTTACTGACCGCCCAGAGTCGACAAAAGAGCTACGCGGATCGGAGACGCCGCGACCTAGAGTTCCAGGTAGGAGAGCACGTGTTCCTGCGGGTCTCGCCGTCCAAGGGAATCAGGCGGTTCGGGTTAAAGGGCAAGCTGAGCCCGCGGTTTGTGGGGCCGTTCGAGATCCTGGAGCGCATTGGCCCAGTGGCTTACCGACTCGCCCTACCACCGAACCTCAACCAAGTCCACGATGTGTTCCATGTTTCGATGCTCAAGAAATACCTCCCCGACCCATCCCATGTTCTGGACGTCTCGACACTCGAACTGAAAGAGGACCTAAGCTTCGAGGAAACCCCGGTGCGAATCCTGGCAAGAGAGAGCAAGACACTGCGAAACCGAGTCATTCCCTACGTGAAGGTGCTTTGGAACAACCACGAGGAGCGGGAAGCGACGTGGGAGCTAGAGTCGAAGTTGCGGGAGGCCTACCCCTTTCTTTTCACCGCGGACCAGGGTTGAGTTTCGGGGACGAAACTCGTTTTTTAGAGGTGAGTGGTGTAGTAACCGTGGGTTCGTTTGCCTTTCTGGACCTTCTCTTGAATTTTTATTAAACCGCTTACCGACTAAGGGGTCCGGGGGTGACTGATAATTTTCGTGTTTTCTGGGTAGGCCGTCGGGGCTCGCGGATAATTTTGGAAAATAAAGCTCGCGAAACGGAGACCGGCGGCGCAATCGGTTTTGGATTCCGACTCCGGAATCTCCCAGAATAAATTCCGGAAGTTTTGTACGACCCAGGTGACTAACCCAAAATATCGGGGCGGACTGGACCCAGGTTCGCACCCTGATCGACCCTTCTAAATAATTTGGGGTTAGTCCGATTGCGCCAAATTGGCTATTTAATTTGGTTGGGGTTTTTGGGTTTGGGAAAACCCCCCTTCGTATTATTTTTCTTCTTCCTTGCCCTAGGCGTACGACACCGAGCGTAACGAGGAACCGACTTCCCCAACCTTCCTCTTCCCCATTCGATCGCGTGGAGAACCAAGGCGGAGCGATCGAGGAGAGGGAAGATCGCCGGCACGCCCTTCGGTATCAAGCGCGCAAGAACGGGACGATCCCTTTTTCCCATTGATCAACCCTAGCCGCGAATCCGAGGTGAGCGTAAATTAGGGTTTCGTTAAATTTCTTGGTCCTTTTACGCATCGGGAGGAGGAAGACGGCGCCGTCACCGGAGCCGGCGCGCGTGGGGCTCCGCGTGCGGGCGACCCGACCCTGCGGCCGGTGCGGGGCCGCGCGCGTGCCCCGCATGCGGGCGGCGCCGCATGCGGGCGGCGCCGCATGCGGGCGCGCCGCATGCGGGGGCGCTCGCAGCGCCGCATGCGGGCGGCGCCGCATGCGGGCGGCGCCGCATGCGGGGCCCGCATGCGGGCAGCGCCGCATGCGGTCGGCGCCGCGCGCGCGCGCCCGTATACGGGCGGCACCGCATGCGGGCGACGCCGCATGCGGGCGGCCGCGCACACGGGCGACACGCCGGCCAGCCGCGCAGGGGCCGGGTACGTTCGTGCGGGCAGTACACGAGGGGTAGGAGTTGGGTGTTCCGGTTTTGTTAGCCTTGCGGATTTTTGAGTTACTAACTTCCGCATCACAGGTTCGTGTAGGCCCGGGCGGACTCACCGAGACGCGGAGGAGCCTAGCATCGACCAGGAGCGCGACAGCGAAAAGGTGGGTTTTCTTTTGAGGCTTGGTGTGGTGCTAGTGTTCCGAAAAGGGTATCAATTACATGTTAGCCGGATATTGAGTATATGTTAATCGGTGCTAACGCGGGCGTTTTCTATGATTTATTTTATCACCCCATGTCTTGGTTACTATGCTCGAGTTGCGACACGCGCACCCGCGGTCTGGCCACCGCAAAGGGTGCTCTTTTCCGGAAAGGCGGTCTCTGACCCGTGTTTACCCACGAGGTGACGTAGTGGGGACCCCCGTAGGCGTGGGGTTTGAGGCACCAAGGTGTGAGCGGTGCGACCCGTCGGGATTGGTGCCCGACGAGGTCAGGTGTTACAGGTGTTACAGGGGTTACAGGTGTCAAAGGTGGTACAGGTGTTGCGAGTTACTTCCATGAGCAGAGTGGTTGCTCCAGCTAGACATGCTTTTGTAGCTTGGTATTGCTTTACTGCTTTATTATTTTATCATGATAGTGTCGCTGACTACCCACTCTGTGACAGGTACTTCCAGGGGTGAGCGGTAGGCGACGGTGAGGCCGAGGTGGGAGCAGTCGGGCTGTGGGAGCCCCAGTCTGCCGTCTTCTTTACTTTTCCTGCATTTCATTTGGTATTGTAGGTTACTGTGTGGTTCTCGATACCCTTGTGGGGTCGGTATGGATGTTGATTACTTTTACTCCGGTTATGCGTTACTGTTCTTTTATTATCCCCGTTTGGCCGTTTTCCAAAGCAAACCAACAAGAAAACAAAAGAAAAGAACTTCATGAAAACGTCTTTCAAAAATCTAGGGTCGTGTGGGCCCGTTTTACAAACTCTGTGGATTTATGGTGTTTTCCAAACTGGTTTCAAAACCTGAGGTCGTGTGGACCTGCTTCAAATCTGTGAGTTTATCCTTTCAACTTGACTGGCCACGGGCATTGTATTAGTCTTTATGCATAGTTAGACTCTGAGCTGTTGTGATTAATTGGAAAGTGATTGCTTGTGCTAAACTGTTGTAATAGCCGCGACGCCGTGCATATACAGAGGAGACTCTGCCCGATTTTCGAGTAAATCTGTATATGCGGCGGGTCTGGGCACGCGCCGGGGAAAGAGGTTTTAACAAAAAAATTTGTACGGCGCCAAACGCTTACTTTTGTGCACCGTTTCCGCTAAATAAAACCCCCGGGGCGTGACACGAACATAGGGATCCAGGTAGTCGATTTGATCAGTTTC
Source organism: Tillandsia fasciculata (assembly GCA_029168755.2). Classification (NCBI taxonomy): domain Eukaryota; kingdom Viridiplantae; phylum Streptophyta; class Magnoliopsida; order Poales; family Bromeliaceae; genus Tillandsia; species Tillandsia fasciculata. Next base: position 264,054 of record JAQOTM010000153.1, read on the forward strand.
GTCGTTCTGAACGGAATGGCGCTGACGAAATTTGCATCTGACGAGCCTAAAGCATCGTAAAGCGGTCCGAACTGTATAAATTACAGTATAAGATGGAATTTAAAAATTATGGAGCTAAATTTTAGCGAACCAAAATCGCTATTTGATAGGTTTCGTCGAGCCAGACGTCGTGGCGAAGTCCATTTTTCGTTTCGACGACCAGAACACCTCGAAAAGCATGAAATATGGCAGAAAATGCGATAAATTGCGCGAAAACCCTATAGTTCGTGCCTCGAAGACCGTGCAACTCATTGGAGAGGGACTTTTGTGTGAAATGAACATGCTGTAAAGGACCCAGCTCTTAATATCAGGAGTTGAGGGTGTAAGTCGCAATTGTACTGTGAGAATCCGGATCCCCACGATGAGATTACGGTTGATTGGCAGCTTACGGTGGCCTACGTGGCATGTCGGCGGCGTTGGTACACCAATTGGACATAAGTGATGGACTCCGAGTGTTAATTACATTATCTGGGTAATCGGTTGACCCTGTTGGATATTTAGAAGTGGTTGCGCGCGAAACGGATATTAAAATTGGACTCCGCGTGAAGTTGGACAAAGGAATATCTTTTCGGATGCCTTCAGCAAATTTTAGAGATGGAATTTGGTAAAACAGACAGCGAATTTGGATTCAGCGCGCGAAAACGATGGAAATCGACTGCTTATTTGTTATTTTCGGAGTCCGGATGAGCAAAAACGGACAACCGGAAGTTCGGAAGGTCTTTCGGGTGCACGGGAAGGCTGTGGACCGAGGTGCCACGTGGCAGCGCCCGGTTGGGCCGGCGCTGGGCGCGCGGTCCACCGAGCGCACGCGCGCGGGCCGTGGTTGGCCCGCCGCCGTCGCTGCGCGCGCCCACGTGCGCGCTGTCCCCGCGCGGGGACACGCGGCGCGCGCCTAGTGGAGGCGCGGCGCCCACCCGGTTCAAGCCGCGTGGCTTGATCCGGGTGGCCCTGCTACAGTGCCGTGGCGGCCCGGATGGCCGCCACGTGTCCCGGCCCGCGGGGCCGAGCGGGCCGGGCCTGCACTGTAGCAGAGGGAGAGTAGAGGGAGGAAAGCTATTGTGCTTTCTCTTCCTTTTTCTTCTTTTCTCCTTCTTCTTCCTCCTCCTTCTTCCTCCTTGGACCAGGGATTTTTGGGGGACTTCTGGCAGAGCTGCACCAGCAACACTACTTCATCTTCATCACCATGGATGGGCCATTGGAGCTCCATGATCATCATTTTCCCCATGTTGGAGCACAAGCACTATTGCTGGATTTTCGGAGCTCCATCGTCGCATTTCAGTACGAAAATTCCCCAGGCTTCATTTCTTGGAGTTTTGAGCTCATTTTTGGTTCTACATTTTCACAAGAGGTAAGTCTACAATCTTTGTATTAAACTCTCCCCCCAGATCTCATGCTTTTACAGAGTTTTAAGGCCATCTTTGGAACCCTTTATTTCAGTCTGGAATCTTGAGCAGTCCTCAGTGTTTTGGCCTTTCTGGGCAGTAGGATGGGAATATTTGGATGATTTTTGCGGGAAATTTCCAGGACTCGAAGATCTACAATATTGGTATGTATCATTTTCTCCATATCTGAGTTTTTATTAGGGTTTATTCATGATCTTTGGAGCACCTTGCTGCAGTCCTGTACAGATGGAACTTGGTGATAGTTCATAGTGTTTATGGGTTTTCTCCTTCATCCGAGCACGAAAATTGGAGTTCTTTGGCTCAATTTGTATCTACTCTCGACAAGGAATCCAATGGTACCTCTCTTACAGGATTTGGAGCACGTTTGATTAAGTAACTTTAATGATCTTTTTAAGTGCGATTGCATGGATTACTGCAGTCCCTGTTTTAGTTTTGATTTGAGCAAAGCACCTTGGAATGCAGATAACTTCGTGAATATAAGGTCTTTTTCAGAAATTCAAGTTGGGGCTTCTTCTTAACTTCAAGGTGAACAAATTCTCTTTTATTATCTGTGGATAAATCCCTTTGGAAAAGCCCCTAATTAAGCTTGGAAATACTAGCAAGTTTATGTTAGCAATTTTTGGACTGTATTGTGATTCTTGCTACAATTGAATGTTAAAGGAAATAACTTGTGGATTTTGAGGACTTGGAGATGTTTGTATGAAAGAGGACATCCTGGTTTTATTGTTAGAGACTTCATTTTGAGGTATTTGGGGCTGCACCTACATCTTCTTTGACTTAGTTTCAATTGCTGAAATTCTGGAATTTAATTACGCAGCGTGCATTGTTTCAGTGATTGCGCCCAATCCGTGAGGCGGGTTTGGATGATTTTCGCGGCATCGGACTCCTGGGAGGATAAGGATTACTCACGCCAAAATTCAGCCAGACCGGGCATCGGATCGTCAAGTTTCAGGTGGGTGGTTGTGCTTTGCCGAAAACGACGATTTACCCACTCGGGCTATTGGTTTCCCTCATGGCATAGTTGATTGTTGTTCTCTTCTCCTTGGTATAATATGCTTGGATATCCATGTTTAGATTAAGTTATTTGATCCTTAGCTTATGCTTGAGTAAATGATTAGTTGGTTGAAATTATATTATCTCATATGAAGTTGATATTAAGTGATCATCCTTAAACCTATGCTATGTGAGGGTAATTAGGAAACTAATTAATCTTCAACCTACACCTTATGATGAATGGTTAACATAATTATGTGAGAATGATGGTGATAGTTATATGTGAATGGTTGATTGATTTATGTGAGGACTTGATGGGGTTATGTGAGAAGTGCTTGGTTGTTATGTGGGAAGGACTTGGTTGATTTATTTGGGAATGGCTTATATGAGAGTAGTCGGTTTTGTTGATCCTTAACCTACAATGTGTGATGTTGGGCATAGATGTTGATTCATAACGTATCTATGTGAGAATAATGAGTTGTTTGATCTTTGATCTAGTTTATGTGAAAATGGGTGTTGATGTTGGTTATTGATTTAGTTGATGTGAGAATGACCTATGCTTTGATTCCTAATTCATTCATGAAAAGATGGTTATCATTGTGAGTTGAGGCCTATTCCTTATGAGACTAAGCTTTGTTCATGACTCCTGATTCCTCCAAATGAGATTGAATGTTGTTGGTGGATTCTATGTGCATCCTATGTGAGATCAATAAAAGTTGTTGAACCTTAAGCTATTCATTGGTGATACTTGATTGAATGTCCCTGTTTAAGTAATGTTAAATGATCTGTGGCAAGTCTATATGTGAATGGATGTTTCATTTGAGGGTGGTTAGTGGTTTGTGTGAGAATAGCTGATTACATTAACCTTGATCTATCTACATGAGATTCACTCCTTATGAAAGCAATGATCGTCATTTATCTCCTGATTCATGATAGGTGAAAACCATGTTGGATACTATTCTCTCCTTATTTCCAAATGTGAAAGGTGCATACTTATGTAGACTTGATGTATGCTATGTTAACATCCAATTCTTTTATGAGATTGATTATGTATTTTGGATAGCATGCTCTAATAAATATAAGAACATCGACACCTGTTTACTTTATATCATCTTGGGACATCCTCATGCTTGTATGGTCATCTAGATAGGCCACCTTATTCTGCTACACTATCATGTTGGACTTGACTTAGGAGAAACCATGCTTTATACTTTCTCCTTTTCATTTTAGACTCTGGGTATTAGTGGCTCGGGTGCGAGCAGAGGGTTTGGGATAGTGTAGTCAGGTTTCTGGGGATTTGGGACAGGCAGGGCCTGATGGCAGGGATTGCGGCAACCGCGAACTGTGGGCGGTTGACCGGGTTATTATTATTGCATCAGATTGGAGGTGAGGGATCGGGCTTCCTTAGTGGATGGGGTTTTCCCACTTTGATCAGAGTCGTGACCCAGTCCTGCTATTTTATGATACTGATGATACTAGTTACAGTGATACTTTACTCGTGTGGGTCGGTCCCCTCGAGTGCCACTCCGGAGTAGGCTTTGGACCGTGTTGGGTGCCGGTCAGACCGTGTTGGGTTCCGGTCATTTGGACAGTAGAGACACTGAGTTGCGAGATTGATGACAGAGCAGGCAGTACCGGGTTTTGTACCGGTTCATCTGATTGGGTCCTGTTGGTAGATTCTTCCACCGATACATCCGTATTTATTCGTTCCGGCTTTGCATTTAGGGGCATTTTAGTGGTAGCTCTCTTTTATCGGTAGTTCTGTTTTTAGCTTACCACCTCTCTTATTCTTTTTCTTGCCTCTGGTAGACTTGTGGGTACGTCGGGGTTTGAGGCTTTACCCACAGGGGGAGGCTACTGGTTTTACTAGTGGTTCTCACCCCCATTGTTGTTTTTCCCCTTTCCTCCCTTTGTTTTGCAGTGTCTGCTGCGGGAGTTGCGGATCTTTGGTTGACGGTTCGAGGCGAGGGAGTCGCGAGATAGATCCCTACCAGTGTTGATTTCTACAGTGGGATAGATGTACCAACCCGGATTGTGGGTTTCACTGTACACAGTTGTATTTTATTAATTCAGTTTATCTCCCTTTTTGGATCTATCGATATTGTATAGGTGGCTTTTACTTGTTTTCAGTTTATCGATGGTTCAGATTATGGTATCATTATTTTTGTGAGATGGATATTGTACCTTTATTTTTCAGTTGTACAGTGATTCAGCTTTCTATTATATTGGCTTTTCTTCAGCTCTGATACCACTCTAATCTGTCACGCCCCGGGGGTCCAAACTGCGACCCGGGCTCGCTAACAGATCCGCCACCTATGCGAAATCCCGCCTCGCCAAGGGATGGGATGAGTGATTGACATGTTTATTCTCCTAGGCTATTATGTTGGCTGCAGACAACTTAATACCGTGGAATGGGTGACATGTCCTAGACTTTCGCTGGATTGGGTCGTGTGCTTGTTGTGTGTTTGGTTGTGCGGTTTGTTGCAGTGAGCGGTGTCTTCCTGGCGCAGAGTTCTGACCCGGGTACCCAGATTGAGGTCAGAGAGCTCTGGACCCAGATGACAGGATTGACAGTGGCATATCAGCGGCGGAGTGAGCAGCTGAATAGGATGATACAGTTGCTGGAGTAGTGGGCACCTCCGACAGTGCTTTTCGTCGAGACCAACCCCTCTGTATATCCATGGGGGCAACGATTTCAGTAGCGCCGATTGAGCAATGGCTCCCTCGGTGTCGACTTTTAGTGCGAAGGCACCGAGGCAGGGTGGACAGATGATAGCAGGTTTGCAGTGGGACATCATTGATCGACTGGGACAGCTTTGGCTGTTAGACCTGTCCCGACTCGGGGGATTGAGTAGGAGCCTTCGGAGGCAGAATCGTGGTTGGTGGTGATGTACAGACTATTTGAGAGCCTTTTCATGCCAGAGGGTTTACGCAGTTGATGAACTGCACGCTCCACGTTTGAGGGACGAGGCGCATGGGATGTGTGTGTTGGGTTAGGATTGCGCCAGGATTCCTCTTTGGCTCGTTGGTCCCTTTTACTTCAGATTTTGGATGCCCGATGGGGCATAGCGTTGTAGTTCCTTTGGACGGATGGAAGCACTCGGTGCCAGTTGATGGAGGGTAGATTAGTGGGCAGAGACCTTCTTGATTCATTCTTCGGGGTCGAGGACTTCTGAGGTGCCAGAGGTTGGGTGGACCCCGATGGCAGCATCTGCATCAGTATCAGAGTAGCGCAGCGGAAGCGTGATGGGCTGCGATCATTGTCGCAGTATGAGTGGAGGCAGAGATGGTGCCTTCCTTGGAGATAGTCAGGGTATTCTCAGGCTGATTGAGCGACGACCACTAGCGCTGGCAGTTGAGTCTGTGCAACCTGGTTGGAGGGCGTCCCATCAGTGGGATGTGTCGTCGCAGGTATGATTTCCTTTATAGCTATCTGAGTTAGAACGAGGTGCATCCCTGCATGGACTAAAGGTAGAGTGGCTACCACGTGCACTTGAGGTATAGATCCCTAATTAGGATGTGCACGTGGAAGAGGTTGGTGGAATATGTCCAGTGCAGTTAGGCCGTGGGTTATACCCGTTGGCTAGTTGGTCTTGTGGCAGCCCAGGATTTTCGACTCGATGTACTGAATTGGTCGGTGTGGCATCTTACAATTTTTGATTGTGGTGAGAGTACTGTGAACTTCTGCGAGCTGGACAGGAGGAGTTTGTTTACAGGTGTTGGAAGATTGCACAAGTTGCAGCGACAGCGTGTCAACAAGAGTCAGGCAGATGAGGAGCCAAGAATGCATTGCCCAGTTAGTGACTGTGATAAAGGTGCCTCCGGCGGCCCCGAGACTCCAGGGTATCCCTATTGTCCACAAGTTTTCGGATGTGAGTCTACCTGAGCTGTTGACAATGCCGCCGGGCAAGGAGATTGAGATTGTTATTAACGTGGTTCTGGGAACCGCGTCGATATTGAAGGCACCTTATTGGATGGCACCTGTACAGCTGAGAGCTGATGGTATAATTTTTGGTTATGATGGATAACGGGGTTGTTAGACCCGGTGTGTTACCTGAGGGAGGAGACGATGGATCTTTCGTCCTGTCAGTACTGAATGAGTTATAGTGATGCCCCCACGGTAGTTTTGGATGTGTGTAGATGTTTTGGGCCAGAGTACAGTGTAGAGCTTCAGCAATGCTTGCGCAGTAAGCGCCATTACTGGAATGGATGGGATGAGTAGAACCAGGGATCGTGCCTCAGAGTGATCCTTTATAGATTTTGATTTCAGTTGAGCAACCTACACTGATGGATGAGATCAGAGAGTGTTGAATTAAGGGTCCCCAGTTGAGGTAGAACAAGGACAGAATAACTGCCACAGTAGGGACAACTTCAACTCTTCGTTGTTTTTCCGGAGGCTCTCCAACTCACGGTTGTAATTGTGGATGTTTATAATTTTGGACTCCCTTTTTATATGGATAATTGTGAGGGTGTACTTCAGGTTTCTTGAATGAGTTGGTTTTGAGGAGGAGATCTTTGGGGGTGTTGTGGATCAGTGGTTACCTTTTGTTTCTTCTTTTTCCCGTGACATGTTGGAATCCTTGATGTTTTCCATGACTCAGCTTAGAGGCGAAATGTTCGGATTTTCCGCCATTGTTTGACTCGCTCCACTTGAGACCTGTGAGTGTCTGGAGTACGTGAGACGCCGTTGCGGATTCTGGCTCGAGAATGGAGGAACGGCGCAACTAGGCCATGTCGTACTGGCGGTTGATGTTGTTGTGGAATAATCACGGGAAGTGAGTGAAGCTTTGAGAGCTGGTGACGAGGATGTTGGATAACTGCCCTTCTGATTTGAGACTTCTTTTGAGCTATGTTAGTTTCGAGGACGAAACTTTCTTTTAGTGGGGGAGGATGTGAGGATCCGGATCCCCACGATGAGATTACGGTTGATTGGCAGCTTACGGTGGCCTACGTGGCATGTCGGCGGTGTTGGTACACCAATTGGACATAAGTGATGGACTCCGAGTGTTAATTAGATTATCTGGGTAATCGGTTGACCCTGTTGGATATTTAGAAGTGGTTGCGCGCGAAACGGATATTAAAATTGGACTCCGCGTGAAGTTGGACAAAGGAATATCTTTTCGGATGCCTTCAGCAAATTTTAGAGATGGAATTTGGTAAAACGGAAAGCGAATTTGGATTCAGCGTGCGAAAACGATGGAAATCGACTGCTTATTTGTTATTTTCGGAGTCCGGATGAGCAAAAACGGACAACCGGAAGTTCGGAAGGTCTTTCGGGTGCACGGGAAGGCTGTGGACCGAGGTGCCACGTGGCGGCGCCCGGTTGGGCCGGCGCTGGGCGCGCGGTCCACCGAGCGCACGCGCGGACGCGTGGCGGGCCGTGGTTGGCCCGCCGCCGTCGCTGCGCGCGCCCACGTGCGCGCTTTCCCCGCGCGGGGACACGCGGCGCGCGCCTAGTGGAGGCGCGGCGCCCACCCGGATCAAGCCGCCTGGCTTGATCTGGGTGGCCCTGCTACAGTGCCGTGGCAGCCCGGATGGCCGCCACGTGTCCCGGCCCGCGGGGCCGAGCGGGCCGGGCCTGCACTATAGCAGAGGGAGAGTAGAGGGAGGAAAGCTATTGTGCTTTCTCTTCCTTCTTCTTCTTTTCACCTTCTTCTTCCTCCTCCTTCTTCCTCCTTGGACCAGGGATTTTTGGGGGACTTCTGGCAGAGCTGCACCAGCAACACTACTTCATCTTCATCACCATGGATGGGCCATTGGAGCTCCATGATCATCATTTTCCCCATGTTGGAGCACAAGCACTATTGCTGGATTTTCGGAGCTCCATCGTCGCATTTCAGTACGAAAATTCCCCAGGCTTCATTTCTTGGAGTTTTGAGCTCATTTTTGGTTCTACATTTTCACAAGAGGTAAGTCTACAATCTTTGTATTCAACGCTCCCCCCAGATCTCACGCTTTTATAGAGTTTTAAGGCCATCTTTGGAACCCTTTATTTCAGTCTGGAATCCTGAGCAGTTTTCAGTGTTTTGGCCTTTCTGGGCAGTAGGATGGGAATATTTGGATGATTTTTGCAGGGAAATTTCCAGGACTCGAAGATCTACAATATTGGTATGTATCATTTTCCCCAGATCTGAGTTTTTATTAGGGTTTATTCATGATCTTTGGAGCTCCTTGCTGCAGTCCTGTACAGATGGAACTTGGTGATAGTTCATAGTGTTTATGGGTTTTCTCCTTCATCCGAGCAAGAAAATTGGAGTTCTTTGGCTCAATTTGTATCTACTCTCGACAAGGAATCCAATTGTACCTCTCTTACAGGATTTGGAGCATGTTTGATTAAGTAACTTTAATGATCTTTTTAAGTGCGATTGCATGGATTACTGCAGTCCCTGTTTTAGTTTTGATTTGAGCAAAGCACCTTGGAATGCAGATAACTTCGTGAATATAAGGTCTTTTTCAGAAATTCAAGTTGGGGCTTCTTCTTAACTTCAAGGTGAACAAATTCTCTTTTATTATCTGTGGATAAATCCCTTTGGAAAAGCCCCTAATTAAGCTTGGAAATACTAGCAAGTTTATGTTAGCAATTTTTGGACTGTATTGTGATTCTTGCTACAATTGAATGTTAAAGGAAATAACTTGTGGATTTTGAGGACTTGGAGATGTTTGTATGAAAGAGGACATCCTGGTTTTATTGTTAGAGACTTCATTTTGAGGTATTTGGGGCTGCACCTACATCTTCTTTGACTTAGTTTCAATTGCTGAAATTCTGGAATTTAATTACGCAGCGTGCATTGTTTCAGTGACTGCGCCCAATCCGTGAGGCGGGTTTGGATGATTTTCACGGCATCGGACTCCTGGGAGGATAAGGATTACTCACGCCAAAATTCAGCCAGACCGGGCATCGGATCGTCAAGTTTCAGGTGGGTGGTTGTGCTTTGCCGAAAACGACGATTTACCCACTCGGGCTATTGGTTTCCCTCATGGCATAGTTGATTGTTGTTCTCTTCTCCTTGGTATAATATGCTTGGATATCCATGTTTAGATTAAGTTATTTGATCCTTAGCTTATGCTTGAGTAAATGATTAGTTGGTTGAAATTATATTATCTCATATGAAGTTGATATTAAGTGATCATCCTTAAACCTATGCTATGTGAGGGTAATTAGGAAACTAATCTTCAACCTACACCTTATGATGAATGGTTAACATAATTATGTGAGAATGATGGTGATAGTTATATGTGAATGGTTGATTGATTTATGTGAGGACTTGATGGGGTTATGTGAGAAGTGCTTGGTTGTTATGTGGGAAGGACTTGGTTGATTTATTTGGGAATGGCTTATATGAGAGTAGTCGGTTTTGTTGATCCTTAACCTACAATGTGTGATGTTGGGCATAGATGTTGATTCATAACGTATCTATGTGAGAATAATGAGTTGTTTGATCTTTGATCTAGTTTATGTGAAAATGGGTGTTGATGTTGGTTATTGATTTAGTTGATGTGAGAATGACCTATGCTTTGATTCCTAATTCATTCATGAAAAGATGGTTATCATTGTGAGTTGAGGCCTATTCCTTATGAGACTAAGCTTTGTTCATGACTCCTGATTCCTCCAAATGAGATTGAATGTTGTTGGTGGATTCTATGTGCATCCTATGTGAGATCAATAAAAGTTGTTGAACCTTAAGCTATTCATTGGTGATACTTGATTGAATGTCCCTGTTTAAGTAATGTTAAATGATCTGTGGCAAGTCTATATGTGAATGGATGTTTCATTTGAGGGTGGTTAGTGGTTTGTGTGAGAATAGCTGATTACATTAACCTTGATCTATCTACATGAGATTCACTCCTTATGAAAGCAATGATCGTCATTTATCTCCTGATTCATGATAGGTGAAAACCATGTTGGATACTATTCTCTCCTTATTTCCAAATGTGAAAGGTGCATACTTATGTAGACTTGATGTATGCTATGTTAACATCCAATTCTTTTATGAGATTGATTATGTATTTTGGATAGCATGCTCTAATAAATATAAGAACATCGACACCTGTTTACTTTATATCATCTTGGGACATCCTCATGCTTGTATGGTCATCTAGATAGGCCACCTTATTCTGCTACACTATCATGTTGGACTTGACTTAGGAGAAACCATGCTTTATACTTTCTCCTTTTCATTTTAGACTCTGGGTATTAGTGGCTCGGGTGCGAGCAGAGGGTTTGGGATAGTGTAGTCAGGTTTCTGGGGATTTGGGACAGGCAGGGCCTGATGGCAGGGATTGCGGCAACCGCGAACTGTGGGCGGTTGACCGGGTTATTATTATTGCATCAGATTGGAGGTGAGGGATCGGGCTTCCTTAGTGGATGGGGTTTTCCCACTTTGATCAGAGTCGTGACCCAGTCCTGCTATTTTATGATACTGATGATACTAGTTACAGTGATACTTTACTCGTGTGGGTCGGTCCCCTCGAGTGCCACTCCGGAGTAGGCTTTGGACCGTGTTGGGTGCCGGTCAGACCGTGTTGGGTTCCGGTCATTTGGACAGTAGAGACACTGAGTTGCGAGATTGATGACAGAGCAGGCAGTACCGGGTTTTGTACCGGTTCATCTGATTGGGTCCTGTTGGTAGATTCTTCCACCGATACATCCGTACTTATTCGTTCCGGCTTTGCATTTAGGGGCATTTTAGTGGTAGCTCTCTTTTATCGGTAGTTCTGTTTTTAGCTTACCACCTCTCTTATTCTTTTTCTTGCCTCTGGTAGACTTGTGGGTACGTCGGGGTTTGAGGCTTTACCCACAGGGGGAGGCTACTGGTTTTACTAGTGGTTCTCACCCCCATTGTTGTTTTTCCCCTTTCCTCCCTTTGTTTTGCAGTGTCTGCTGCGGGAGTTGCGGATCTTTGGTTGACGGTTCGAGGCGAGGGAGTCGCGAGATAGATCCCTACCAGTGTTGATTTCTACAGTGGGATAGATGTACCAACCCGGATTGTGGGTTTCACTGTACACAGTTGTATTTTATTAATTCAGTTTATCTCCCTTTTTGGATCTATCGATATTGTATAGGTGGCTTTTACTTGTTTTCAGTTTATCGATGGTTCAGATTATGGTATCATTATTTTTGGGAGATGGATATTGTACCTTTATTTTTCAGTTGTACAGTGATTCAGCTTTCTATTATATTGGCTTTTCTTCAGCTCTGATATCTGTTTAGTTATTAGATGATACTTTGCAGGTTGGACGCTTCGCCTATGCGGGATTTCGCATAGGTGGCGGATCTGTTAGCGAGCCCGGGTCGCAGTTTCGACCCCCGGGGCGTGACATGTACACTTACTATATATATAGATGCATTTAGGGTTAGATCTCCTCTAAACCCTATACCCCGAAGCCTATGCCCTAGCCGCACCACCCAGCAACCTCCCCTCCTTCTTCTCTGCGATCCCCAAACCGAACGCCGCCGGCCGCCGCACCATCTCGCCGGAAAAAGTAAGAAAACCCACCTTGCTTTCGAGTGGGTTGGGGGAGGGGTCACCATTGGCCTTGGGATCTCTCCAATCCACAACTGAGAGCATATTCAGCCACCAGGGAGCCAGATCCCAGAGTCCCGGCGCCCAGGACCGCCGCGCGCCACCGGGCCACCCTTCTTGTTCTTCCCCGGGTCCAGCAAGCTGAGCCCGTTGCTTATGGATTTTTTTTAGCAACTTGAAGCCTTGCAGTCAGCAACTGACATCCCAAGGGTGTTCCTGGTGTACCGCCGCGGCCTCTGAACCTGTGGTTGCTGTCGGGGGAAACTAGGATCGCCGGAACCCTAATCTTGGCCGGGATTCATGCGCATGGCCTCCGGAGCTCCGGCTTTGGATCCAACTTGACCAGAATTCACTGCTGGTCCTCGGGAAGTCCTCCAAGAAATTTGGGAGGCTCTGGTACAGTGTGGAGTGCGGGGGGAGCAAACCCTAACATGAGGGTTCATGGTGTTGGCCGCCCACCGCAGCCGTCGCTCCCTCCGGCGCCGGCAAGCTCTGGTAAGTGTTCTTGCACCTCAAGCTAGCCTCTAGACCAGTTGCATGCAACCCATGCTGGCCCTTTTCAAAGTTGCCATTAATGGACTCCTTAAGCTCTATATTCCTTCTCCTCGGGTTGGGGGTGCACAGGAGCTTCCAAGCTTGCGTGGTTGAGGACCCTTGCACATCTGGAGATGAATGAAAGGTTGTGCTCACATTTATTTGAAGGGTGACCGACTGGGAGTGATTCTCGGCCAACTTGAGCTCCATCAATTGAAGGTCGGGATCATCTTGCTCCAACGATTAAACCTGCTGTGCTGCGACCTCCCACAGGTGAGCCCCCAAGCCTTTGTGATGTCCTTTGAGTGATGCTCAACTTGATTTCTGTCCAGAGTCCCTGGATTAGCAAATAACTAAAACCAGTCCTATATAAAGCCTTAGGTGGTCACTTGACTACATCAGGTTATTGGGTAACATGGCTGAGGCCCAGAGGTGAGCCCTCGACTTTCTTGACCCTATTTAGCATGGTGCTCACTCTAATCCCGATAAAGAACAAGTTGTTAGTTTAATCTTGCAATGTAGCTTAATGTGAACATAGCTTTTATGGGCCAACTTTGCCCTCAGACTTTGTGTCAGCCCTAGCTTGTGAGCACGGCCTTGGTCTTGTCGTAACGGACGCGCTAAAACTTACGGCGCAGCTTTTGGATTCCCGGATTGGGAGATCGAGTCGAAACAGCGGTTAAATTGGAGTATTTATGCAATTTTAGGATATGTTAGGTACTAAAATGCAATTGTAACGCTCCGGCTGTCTTTAGACAGTATTTACATACCCACTGAGCATTTTTCTTAAGTTCCGTAGACTCCGGTTGAGCGGGAATCGGATACCGTTCCGTAAATTGGCAAAATTGCCGGTTTTACGGTTTACGGCGCGAGTTTCGCGTTCTAGTTTGGATTCTGGTCGTCAGTTTTCGTCTCTGGTTACCCCCGACATTGTCCTGGCTGGTCCAGTGACTTTAGTTTTCTGTTGGGAGACTCCGAAGCCAAAATCGGCTTTTCGGGAGTCGTGCAAGTAATTATGGCAACATTTCGACACAGATATTTACGATTGAGTCCCTGTCTGTCCGAACAACTAAAATGTGTTGTTTAGGGACAGCAGAGGGAGTTTTGTAGCATTCGGATATTTGTAGACCGTCGGCGGGTCATATCTAGTGATTCAGTGGTTTTCGGGAACTTTGGTTTAAGCCTAGTGTCGGCTAAGTTTCCCGTATTAGCGACATGTTATGGTTCTGTTGTCGGGATGGGTATGAGTGAGTCTATCACTGATTACAGGTTCTATTCAGGACCCAGTTGTTCAGCACCAGCCTCCCAGTAGCTGTGCGGGAGTTCGAGGATCTGCCTACATCCAGGTGGGTTATCTTTGGTCCGGGCTTTATCTTTTCGGCCCTCTGGTTGCTTTAGTCCAGTCGGACACCTGTTCTTCTATTTAGCCCAGATTATGTTTATGAGCTTTATTCTGTTGATTTAGTATCCTTTGCATATACCTGGACATATACCTGCTTGATTGGTCATTAGTTAGATGACAGTTCATTAGCTCATATTTGGACATTTATATCATGCTTGCTCGATCACTACATAGACTTGCTTTTATTCAGAGATACACATTCTTGTATTCCAGACTGCATGATATACGATTGATATATAGACATCTGCATCCCTGTGGGGATTTCCGGCATGTTGCCGATTACTCGGTCTGTGGACCGTGGGATTTAGCATTCGCATTATGATCGTTGTGCACCTGCTGTGCGTTCGCGTACGCTGTGGGATTGATCCCCCACATTGCGTTCTTTACCGGTAAAGGGTCTGATTGACCCGTGAGCTCGCCCCTCTTGCTGTATCACTGGGTACGGGGAGCCCCTCGGCTGTACCGATATGAGGAAACTCTCGGCTGTACCTTTAGGTACGAGGATCCTCTCGGCTATATCAATGGTACGGGGTTGCCGTTCAGCTCTGCTAGGTGGAATCCAGTATGATTGTGGTTGGCTTGGCATGGATATCTTCGCCTGAGGTCTCCGTGACCAATAGTGGCATCGGTTAGTACTTGCTATTCTTTTGTTGATGCATAGCTGATATTTCGATATTCTAGCACGTTCTGCTGTTTAGTCATATATCCATATCTGCACAGTTATATCCTGATTTCTAGCATTTATTATCTATAGCTCCCTTATGCTTGATTGCCTGCCTTTTTCAGCTTTACCTATGGATTTATCTACTATCCGCAGATTTTAGTACCCAGTAGGTACGATTAGCTATTTCTCGGCTCGTCGTGCCCACTGGGATACACTCCGGTGTGTCTCACACCCTCGGGTGACTGTTTTTTAGGTCGAGCGGGTGTTGGGATGTCGGGACGTGTTGGTGAGGTTCCGTGTTAGCAGTCGACCCATGACAGCCGCTACCTTTAATTATTCCGCAAAATATGTAAAAGAGTTGTAATTTAATTGTTTAGTTTTACGTAATTTAGTTACTCTGATGTTGTTGCAAAGGCCTAGCCGTGCATGTATAGAGAAGGCTCAATTCCATGGAGGGAATTGAGAATTTTCTATATATGTGGCGGTCTGTCGCGCCCTGGCTGTTTTCAAACTCTGATTTAGAAAAAAAAAAAAAAAAAAAAAAAAAAAAAAAAAAAAAAAAAAAAAAATTAAGAGGCTGTTTTTCGAACTCGGGGCGTAACAGATTAAATGGTATCAGAGAAATAGGAAGACTGTCACGCCCCGGGTGTAAACCAGAACCCGGGCCCGTCTACAGATCCGCCGTGTATGTGGTATTTCCCACATACACGAAGCGTCGGTAACCTGCTCAGATATAAGAAGTAGTAATAAAAGAGCATAATAATCAGAGCTAAACTAAAACTACTGTATCTCAGACAGAAGCGGAAAGTAAGTAAAGTACAACTGTAAAAATAAATACAGATAACTCTCCCAGCTCACAACAAAATACAACCAGCTGGCAGAAGCCAGACCCAAAAGGAAGTAAAATAAAACTGTCTGAGAAGACCGGGTGACCAAAATATCCAGCTACATCTCTCGGTGGCATTGCTAACTAGTCCGCGATCCTCTTACCTCGCTCAGCTGCTGACGGTCCCGCAGCTCCCACAGAGGACTCTGCAAAACAAAGGGGAAAAGAGACAAGAAAAGACAATGGGGGTAAGTACTACTATAAATAGTAGCCTCCCCTAGTGGGTAAAGCCTCAGCTCAAATATGCCCACCAGGAAAATCAGAGGCAAAAGGGGAAGGAAAGAAAAGGGGAGTGCAATATGAGTGACCACAGATGAAGTGCTACCCCTAATATGCCTCTACATGCTAAACCAACCAGGATGGCAAAGTATGCATCAGTATCAGAAGCCTGTCAAAATGACCCAATCTGACCGCCAGTGGACACTGGCACTGCCTGCTCTGCCGCCTCGGGTATGCCAGCCTACGCATAACACCGAAGCAAAGGAGTCCCCAGGACTCAAAGTCTGCCTGCCGCGCACTCCGGAGTCGCAATCGTGGGGAGCGACCCACACGAGGAAAGTAAGTAACCACAAGTAACCATATATAGCAGGACTGGATCGAGACTCAGTGAAGTGGGAAAAACCCTCCACTAAAGCAAGCCCGATCCCCCAAATACCCAATCTGATGCAATAATATAACCCGGTCAACCACCCAAGATCCGTGGTCGCCGCAACACCCTGTCAAAAGCCCAAACTGTCCCAAATCCCCAATACCTGACTACACTGTCCGATACCCGCTCGAATCCGAGCAACTATGCCTCACGTCTATCAAGGATAGGAGAAGAAAGGAATAAATGCATGGTTTCTCCTAAGTCAAGTCCCAAGAAATAGTGTAGCAGTAAAAGATGACAATATTAAGTGACCCGTTTAATCATGCATTGTTCCAACATTTTGTCCAATTTCCAAGAATAAGCAATTTAGAGTGACATGAGCTAGTGTGACAGTCTCATATGAAAAATTATCAGTTTTGCAGTCCTCAATTACTATTTTGTCTCCAAGCATACAGTCCAGATTAATTAAGCGATTAAAATCAGGTGATCATTCTAACAATATTTATCAGGGATCTGATTACTAATAATTAATTTCCTAAAGCATGCAAGTCTACCAATCACATATTTAGCATCTTCAATTCAAGGGTACTCTAATATTCCTAGTGGGCATACCAAAGAGAGGAGTACAACAACCACCCACCTGAAGCGCTAACTGTCCGAGTCCGTACAGCTGAAAATACCAAAACTCCAATCCTGCGCTCCAACAGGTACAGTATGCCCAAAACACTCCTGGCACAACACAAAGCCCACTAAATACACTTAGGTTCCCAAATACTGTCTTTATTAATCCATACAACAACAGTCCCGAAACTGTTAAATTATCATCTGCAGAAAGTGCTCAGGAAATTCCAAGAAAAATATTACGGCGATCCTCGCGTCGCTAGCTTCGCAACGGTACCTTGCACGCCCAAAACTGAGATCGGTAAGTCAAGATAAAAATTCGGCAAGAGGGGTACATCACACGGAAATCTGTGCTAAAAACTGTGCACTGTTCACTGAGAAAACAGTGATTTTCACCTCGAAATAATCCTCTGAAAATTCCAAGAAAAATACGAGCGCGTTCCTTGCGATCCTTAGATGAAAAAGTTGTACAAGCTCGTTCCCGTCTGACGCTCGTGCGCGAAGATACGGCCAAAATACCTCAGGGCTGTCAAGGAATTCCATACAGAAAAAGGGGGTCACTGTTTGCCTCGGGATCCGTGCCAAAACCTCGAAATGGGAAAGCGCGACCAAAATAAAAGTTGAAGCCCTACCTGTAAGGAGTCTGTCGGCGCAAGAATCACTGGAATAGGACCTCGGGGTAGTCCAGGGGAGCTAAAACATCACCGCTGCGTCGAAGAGGAAAACAGGAAATGCAACGTCGCGCCGCGCCGGAAAATGGGAAACCTCGGGATTCGAGCCTTCTAAAATCCTAGAACTTGGCAGGGAGATCAAGCATCAAGAGGTGAACAAGTCTTCTTAAGGTGGCTCGGGCAGAGGAGGTGCGGTTTGGGAGAAAAAGAGCCAAAGAAGAGGCTCGGGTTGGCTATTTATAGAGCCAAAGAGGACAATTGGGAAAATTCCCAATGTGTCCTCACTTTCGGGCGCCTGAAAGTTTTCGGGCGCGCACAGTGCGGCCCGGCCCGAGAACTTTCGGGCGCGCACAGTGCGGCCCGGCCCGCTACACACCGTCGGACGGGATCCGTGATCCGTCCGACCCGCCCCGGCGCCCGCCAAGCGTCCCCCGAACACGGCACAGCCGTGCAAGCGTCCCGGAGGCGCCACGTGGCCCTGCCGCGGCAGTGCGGTGGGTGGCGCCCGCGAATCAGCGGGCGCCAGGTGGCCCCTGCCACGCCGCCCGCCTGCCCTGCCGCCCGCCGCCTGCCGCCCCGCCGCCGGCCGCCTGCCCACGGTACGGCCCTGCCCGTGGTACGGCGCCTGCCCCCGCCAGCTGCCTCACGCGGCGCGTGGACCGCGTGCTCGTGAGCCCGCCAATGCGGAGCTGCCACGTGGCGCGCCCCCGGTCCACGCCTCCCCGCGCTCCCCCGCACACCGGGCGCACCTGAGCCGACCAACCCGGGGCTGCCACGTGGCGCGCCCCGGTCCACGCGCTCCGCGGTGCACCCCGGCAAACCGGGCGCACCTGAGCCGCCCAATCCAGGGCTGCCACGTGGCGCGCCCCGGTCCACGCGCTCCACGGTGCACGCCGGTCTCTCCCCCGCTGCTCCGTGGACCCGGCCGCGTGCGCCGGCCAATCAGCGCTTGCCACGTGGCATGCCCGCCGGTCCACGGCTCCCCCATGTACCAGAATTGCTGTAAAACTTCCGGGAGTCCGTTTTTGGGCATCCGGACTCAGAATTTAGCAAATAAAAAGCCATTTTCAAGCGTTTTTCCGCGCTGAATCCAAATCCACCCTCCGTTTGGCCAAATTCCTTTTCTAAAATTTGGCAAAAGCCGCCGAAGGCCAACACAGCTAACCAAAGCTCACAGGGTCCATCTGTGGCATCCCTTTGATGCACTATGGGCCAGATACACCGTCAATAGGTGTTTGCACAGTGGATTCACGGGAAAAAGCTGCATAGGGTTCAGGGGTCCTACATCCTCCCCCCGTAAAAAAAGTTTCGTCCCCGAAACAAGAACAAATAAAACAGTCATACCTCAACCAGAAGCCTCGAACAAGAAGGGGTAGGCGTCTCTCATCTCTGTCTCCAGCTCCCATGTAGCCTCTCGCTCCTCATGATTGCTCCACAAGATCTTCACATATGGAATGGCCCGATTGCGCAATTCCCTCACCTCACGAGAAAGAATCCGCAACGGTTGCTCCTCGTAGACCATGTCCTCGCCGATCTCCAATGCAGTGAAGTCAATCACGTGCGACGGGTCGAACACATACTTCCGCAGAGCTGAGACGTGGAAGACATCATGAACTCCGGCCAGGCGTGGGGGTAGAGCAACTCTGTAAGCCACAGGACCAACTCTGCCAAGAATCTCGAAGGGTCCAATATAGCGGGGACTAAGTTTCCCCCGCACTCCAAATCTACGGACCCCCTTCGAGGGCGAGACCTTCAAGAAGACATGATCACCAACCTGAAACTCTAGGTCTCGCCGTCGGGTGTCGGCATAGCTCTTCTGACGACTCTGGGCTGTCTCAAGATGTCGGCGAATAATTCTGACTTTTTCCTCGGCCTCCAAAAGCAAATCCGGTCCCAAAGTCCTTCTCTCACCCACATCACTCCAGTATAAGGGGGACCGACACCTGCGTCCATACAACGCCTCAAACGGAGCCATCTGGATGCTCGCTTGATAGCTGTTGTTGTACGCGAACTCGACCAAAGATAAGTGTCGGTACCACCCTCCTCCAAAATCCATAACGCACGCTCTCAACATATCCTCGAGGGTCTGTATGGTGCGCTCTGACTGACCATCAGTCTGTGGGTGGAAAGCGGTGCTAAATCTGAGATGAGTCCCCAATGCCGACTGCAAACTTCCCCAAAAACGCGACACAAATCTCGGGTCCCTGTCTGAAACAATCGAAGCAGGCACACCATGGAGCCTCACTATCTCATCCAAATATAACTGCGCTAGACGCTCCAGTGGCAAGGTCATCTGAACCGGTAGGAAGTGCGCCGACTTGGTGAGCCTGTCCACGATAACCCAAATCGCATCTGCCCCGCTCTGTGCCCTCGGCAATCCAGTGACGAAATCCATAGTAACGTGGTCCCATTTCCACTCGGGAATTGGAAGACTCTGCAACTTACCAGCAGGAACGCGATGCTCTGCCTTCACTTGCTGGCAAGTTAGACAGTGAGCTACGAATCTCCCAATGTCCCGCTTCATTCCGGGCCACCAAAACTGTGCCTTGAGGTCCTTATACATCTTAGTACCTCCAGGGTGGACGGTATAAGGTGTACAATGGGCCTCCCTCAAAATCTGATCCCTAATCTCCTGATCCATAGGCACACACACTCGGTCCCTGTACCGTAGTACTCCCGAGCTATCCACAGAAAAATCCCCTGTCTGATCCGCCTGAAGCTGCGTCCTGATCCTCGTCAAGTGGGGGTCCTCACTCTGAGTGTCCCTGATCCTCTCCAACAGAGTGGGCTGCAAGACCATAGACATGAGTCTAGCAGAGACCCCAGGGGATACAACCTCCAGCTGTAATCGCCTCATCTGCTCGATCAACGGCGCCTGCTGCGAGATCAAAAGGCTCAGACTCGTCCTCCTACTCAAAGCATCTGCCACGACATTGGCCTTGCCGGGGTGGTAAAGGATACTCAGATCGTAATCCTTTAACAGCTCCAACCACCGGCGTTGCCTCAAATTCAGCTCTCTTTGGGTGAACAGATACTTCAAGCTCTTGTGATCCGTATATATCTCGCAATGCTCTCCATACAAATAATGCCGCCACAGCTTCAGAGCAAACACTACCGCCGCCAACTCCAGATCATGAGTAGGGTAATTTTTCTCATAGTCCTTCAATTGCCGTGAAGCATAGGCAATCACCCTACCATGCTGCATCAACACACACCCCAGACCACTATGCGAGGCATCACTGTAAATGACAAATCCTTCCCCCATAACTGGGAGGGCAAGGATAGGCGCGGTCATCAACCTCTGCTTCAGCTCCTCAAAACAGTTCTGGCAAGTCTCGCTCCAAACAAACTTAACCCCTTTCCTGGTCAGGCGTGTGAGGGGAGAGGAAAGCTTCGCAAAGCCTTCCACAAAACGCCGATAGTAGCCCGCCAAACCAAGAAAGCTCCGCACCTCGGTGATAGTCGTCGGCCTCGGCCACTCACGAATAGCATCCACCTTGGCCGGATCCACCGCCACTCCAGCAGCTGAAACAACATGACCCAGAAAGGCAACCTCCCGGAGCCAAAACTCGCACTTTTTGAGCTTGGCATACAGCTTCTTCTCCCGCAGAAGCTGTAGCACAATCCTCAAGTGCTCCTCGTGCTCCCGATCACTCCGGGAGTAAATCAGGATATCATCTATAAACACCACCACAAACCGGTCCAGAAACGGCTGGAATATCCTGTTCATCAAATCCATGAATGCGGCAGGGGCATTTGTCAACCCGAAAGGCATCACCGTAAACTCATAATGCCCGTACCGCGATCTGAAAGCCGTTTTGGAGATGTCCTCGGCCCTCACCCTCAGCTGGTGGTAACCGGACTGCAGATCAATTTTCGAGAACACCGATGCTCCCTGCAGCTGATCAAACAAATCATCAATCCGGGGGAGGGGATACTTGTTCCGGACGGTCACTTTATTTAACTCCCTATAATCCACACACAACCGAAGTGACCCATCCTTCTTCTTAACAAACAACACAGGCGCTCCCCACGGAGATACACTGGGTCTGATGAAGCCCTTATCCAAAAGATCCTGAAGCTGGGCTTTCAACTCCTTCAACTCAGCTGGCGCCATCCTATAGGGTGCCTTTGAGATTGGTGCAGTCCCAGGGACTACATCAATCACAAACTCAATCTCCCTCTCCGGCGGCATCGACGTCAACTCAGGGGGAAACACATCTGGGAACTCTCGGACAATAGGGATATCCTCGAGTCCCAGTGCCGCCGTAGGCACCTCCACCACAGTGGCCAAGAAGGCAGTGCAACCACTGCTCAACAACCTCCTAGCTTTCGCCGAGGAAATGGTCGCTGCGAACAGCGTGCTCTGGCAGCCTCTGAAGATGAACTCCTCCTGTCCAGGCTCGCGAAGAGTCACCGTCCTTTCTCTGCAGTCGATAGTGGCGGAAAACCGTGACAGCCAATCCATCCCAAGCACCAAGTCAAAATCCTGGAGCTGCTGCAAAACAAGCAAGTCTGCAGGCAAAATCCAAGGCCCCAACTGTACCGGGCAAGCCAAACAACGCGCCTCGACATGCAAAACGTGCTCAGGAACCCGCACCTCTAAAGCAAGTGGCAAGGACTCTACCTCTAGACCATGAAGTGATGCAAATGCTCGACTAATGAAAGAATGAGATGCTCCAGTGTCGAATAAAGTGCGAGTCCGAATACCAAAGAGTAGGGTAATACCTGCCACCACCCGGTCTGCCGTAGGGAAATCTGCTAACTGGGCGGCATACACCCGCCCGCTCGATGCTGGAGGTCGAGAGTCTGTAGGATGAGAGGTGGACGGCCTGCTCGCTGGAGTAGAAGGCCGTTGCTGCTGAGGGGAATATGGAGCCGACGCCGAGGAAGGTGCCGAGGAAGTAATAAGGGGGCAGGTAGATCGCACATGTCCCGGCTGTCCGCACCGGTAACATCGTCCCCAACGCAAGTCGCAAGTGTCCGCCGGGTGCTGACCCCTGCAAAAGATACATCGGTCAGTAGATCGGGGCTGTCTCGGCTGCTGCTGCTGCTGTCTCGAGGACTGCTGCTGAGATCTCTGCTGCCTCTGCTGCGATCTCTGCTGCTGGTGCTGCTGCGGTCTCTGGGGTCCACCAGGCCCTCTCCTCTCAGATCGCCCACGGCCGTAAGACTGAGACTGCGGCGGCCGTGGCGGTCTCCATGAGCTGGCCTGTCCCCCGTCCTCTGGGGCTGGTCGCTTCCTGTCGGAACTCGGCGCGACCGCGGCCCTCCGTCTGGCCACCTCCTGATCGCCCCTCTCCACCCACTGTGCATGCTCGGCGGCTGCCTCCAGGGTCTGAAATCTCTGAGCATGCACAAGTGTGTAAATCTCTGGACGAAGGCCTGCCTCAAACAACTCCACCTGATGCGGACCGTCACGGGCGACGAAAGGCACACAGTTCAGCAAGTCCATGAACTCCTGGAAATAGGCATGGGCCGATCGTTCGCCCTGCTGCAGGTTCTTCAGGTCGTCCTCCAACTTCTTCTTCACACTGGTAGAAAAATAGGTGTCCAACACCATCCGTCGGAACTCCTCCCAAGGCAGCTGCCGAGTAATCCTGAACTCCGGTGGCTCTACCCGCTGCCACCAAAAATCAGCATCTCCGTCCAAACAGTGCACCGCCATGTGCACTCGATACCTCGCGTCGATGAAGAAGTCCCGAAAAAGCTTCTCCATCGCGGAAAGCCATCTCCCAACAGCCCGGGGCTGAGCATCCCGCCCCGAGAATCTAGGTGGTCCCCGCTGAACAAACTTGGAGAGTTTGTCAGCAAAATCCTGCTCCTCCTCCGCAGTCAAAGGCTGAATAGCTCCAGGAGCCCCGCTACTCGAAGACGGCGCAGATGGCACAAAAGGTGCAACAGGAGGCACAAGGGCCTCAGGAACAACCGGGGGTGGTGTCTCTCTCTGAGTAAGCAGCTGGTCGATCCTCTGCTCCTGGCGGCGCTGTCCCTCCGCCAACTGGGCCACCAAGGCCCTCAACTCGGTAAGCTCAGAGGGTCTAGCCTGCTCTGGCTCGACAGGGGGTGAAGGAGTACCCCGAGTAGGCATCCGGCGTCGAGGAGGCATCCTGTCACAAGAAACCAGACATCAGCAACAAAGCCCCACACGACCCAATCTGGCGAAAGTCCAAAGACATCCTCCTATTTCTGTAGCCTTATGTTGTCTGCAGCCAACATAATTGTCACGCCCCGGGGGTTTGTTTTAGCGGAAACGGCACGTTTTTTTTTTTTTTTTTTTTTTTTTTTTTTTTTTTTTTTTTTTTTTTTTGAAAGGCCTCTCTTCCCCGGCGCGTGCCCAGACCCGCCGCACATACAGGATCTCTCTCTACAAACGGACAGAGTCTCCCCTGTACGTGCACGGCGTGTGGTTGAGTACATCTCCCAAACAAGCATGACCATTCAATCACAACATTCATTAACATACAACCCGCACTCTAAGTATTTTAAGCGTATGGCCGATTCAGTTTGGAAAGGATAAATCCACAATTTAAAAGAGTGCCTACCCGGCACTTATGTTTTGAAAATGAGTTTTCGAAACCAACATAAAACCACAGGGTTTTGAAAAGGGTGCCCACACGACACCCAAGTTTTGAAGTCCGTTTCGCAATCCATAAATCCACCGGGTTTTGAAACCAGTGCCCACACGACACTTAGATTTTAAAAACGATTTTCGAAATTCTTTCTTTGGTTTTGTCTTTTCTTTTCTTTTTCAAATGGCCAACAGAAATGAAAGGGAAAGTAATGCATCACAGTGTAACCAAATACCGACATCCACGTCGACCCCACGAGGGTATCGAGAACCTCACATGTAGCTACAAAATGTGTGAAATGCAGGAATAAAGGAAGAAATACAGTCCAGGGTTCCCAGCAACCCAGAAGCTCCAGCCCCGTCCTCACCGTCGCCTACCTCTCTCCCCGTCTGGTCCCTGTCACGAAATGGGGAGTCAGTGACGAATAATAGTAAAGCAGGAAAATACAGTAAACAAACCGTGAAGATAACCGGAGCAACTACCCTCTCAGGAGGGGAAACGATAACCTGTACACCTGTATCCTGCTCATACCCGGCCACGTCGGACAACTAAACCGACGGCCCATACCGTACCTGCCAAATCCGACCACGTCGGACGACTAATAACCGACGGGTCGCACCGTACCTGCAAAACCCGACCACGTCGGACAACTAATAACCGACGGGTCGCACCGCTCGCACCTCGGCGCCTCAAACCCCACAGCTAATAAGGGGCCCCACTACGTCACCTCGTGGGTATACACGGGTCATAACCACTTTTCCGGAAAAGCGCACCCTTTGCGGTGGCCAAACCGCGGGTGCGCGTGCTGCAGCCTCGAGCAAAGTAACCAACAATACCAACAGTACTCAAGGAGAAGATATAACCGTTATCATGTTAGCAACATAATATATAATCAAGAGTAAAGCTATAACCGTTATCATGTTAGCAACATAATGTGTAATCAAGAGTAAAACTATAATCGCTATCCTGGTAGCAACATGATATATAATCAAAGTAAAACGACCGCCGGAAACCGACGCTAAAACCCAAAGCAAAAACCCACAATAATGAACCGAGTACACACCACACGATAATCACGACAGTAACGAAAAAGAGCATAAAGGGGTTCTAAGGACGTACCCACTGTGTTCTAACCCAAGCATGGCGTATATATATTAAAGCAAAAGAACAGTAAAACTATAATGAGTTAGTTGATGCCTTCACCCTTCGATCTTTAACCCAAGTACGCACAAGATTGACCCTACCCAATTTAATAGAATTAAATGCAAGGACTTAAAACAACAACCCACCTTAATGTAGATGACCACGGTGGCTGCTGAATGGTTCGCAAGCTGGCGGCTGACTGCTGGGACCTGAATCATTTACACGGGTCAGGGAAAAAATAACTCTTACACATACCCAATCCCACTGACACTCTGTGTACAACAGTCTACCCGGCTACAATTACAATTTAACCCCTAGGGTTTTACCCAGCTATCCTTCTACAATACTTTGAGAGCCGTTTTTGCTCGTTCTCTTAACTGGGATATTATTTTTACGAACCGTCGCTTCCAGTAGGTGACACTTGACCCGCTGAACGCCGTGCTCGCCCATTTGCGGCGGCACGGGGCCCGAGGAAAACTTCGGGCCGTGAATACCTTGCTAACCTAGCCTAAATGAATTTTCGTTTCTCCGGCTCATCAAAACCAATTTTTATCATGAGCATCGAGTCCAGTGACCCCAAATTAACCAAGGGCACCCTGTCGCGGCTTCACGATTAGCCTAGAACATTGTTTTGTGTCAAAATTACTCTTAAAGGTAGTTAATACTGTAACTTTTAATCTAGACCTCTTCTGATTAGACTTTGTATGTAAGAAGGTCTTTAAATTTTGCAAGGATCACAGGGCTCACCCTGGTTGCAGCCCAGATATGCTAGATCAAGAAGTTCCAAAGCCGAGGTCACATACAAGTTCACAATGCTCCAACTTTTAATCCGCTCAGTTTCTGCTCGAACTTAAATGAGCACAAAGCTCAGGGGATGAATTTGAGCAACTTTCATATTCATATTTGTCAAATTCCATTTACAAGTTCTTTGAGGCATTTATACAAACACATGGCATGCATCTTTCACACACACACACACACAAGGAAAATCCGAAATGGGTTCTCTGCCCACACTGCATCTGAACCACCCTAACTTGGATCAAAATGATCTACAAGGTTTTTGGAGCAACTCCCATCAACTTAGGTGCAAACTTGCACCACCGTTTGGCCGAGCCCGGGAAGAAGAAGATGGGGGTGAACTTTGAAATTCGTGACCATTGGGTAAAGGGTTCTGGGGCTCAACTAAGTGCACCAGTAGGTGCCATTCACCTCCCTGAAACTTTCCATGCACTTGCCTGGCCTCGGGGTGCGGCGGCGGCGCGGCGGGGCGAAGATCCGGTTTGGATCTTGAGGGCTCTAATGGCGGATTTGCACCGGGATCACCTGGGGCTTTGTAACTTGGAGGGAATGCTCCTCGGGTCCATAGGAAGCTTCCCGACCAGTCCCGCCCCGGCCGGAGTTGGCCGGAGCGCCGGCGACCAATTTTGGTCGCTCTCGGGTTCAACCATGGCCGAGCCACCTCTGGCGTGCATGGGAGCCATGCACCGGCATGGTTGCATTCCCCTCGGTCCCAGAAAGTGTTCTGGTTAGGTGGCCGGCGACGGGGAAGCCTGCCGGCGCCGGAGCAAGAAGCTCGGTTGGGGCTCAAAAACCCGAAAACTAGGGCATCATTTTTCTTCCAAAATACTGAGCCATATTCTTCCAAATTTTTCAGGATTAGTCTACATGCCCTACAGTCCCGCCACACCGAATTTGGTGCGTTTAGGTCCGGTGGTTACCGAGTTCTTTAGGGGCGGAGCTAATCTAGGTTTCCGGCGGCTTCTTGCCTCCGCCGACAACCCGGCGCCCATCCGAGACCGCGGCTCCATCAGGAGCATCCCAAGAACGAGGAAAACCGACTGTAGTTGCTTAAAACCAGCACTAACCAAGAATGATGGAGGCTCACCTTGATTGGATCCGAGGGAGAAGAAAGCGGTCTTCCCGGCGTCGCGCGGCCACGGCGGTGCACCAGCCCTCCTCGGCTCGTCTTCTGGGTGTAGGAGATGGCCGCAGGGAGGTCCGGGCTCCGGTCTAGGGGCTCGGGTGCTCTTCTTCTTCCACCGACCCAAGATCAAAGGTTTCCTTGAAGCCCTTGCTTCTCCGGGGACCAGGGGCGGCGGCCGGCGGCGCGGTTGTGCGGGAAAGGTAACAGAGGGAGAGGAGGGTCGTGGGTGGCTACGGTTGCAAGAGGGTTGCGGCTAGGGTTCTCCCCAAAGATGCCCTAGGTTGCTTCTTATATACTTTGCACTAATATGCACAAAAGTCCCCCAATTCTATATGCTTTGATCCGGGTCCCTAGCTGAAGCCAAACCATGCACAAAGGTCGCTCCCCTCCAAGATCCATACGCTTTGGTACATAAAATATTAAGCTTCTTCGCAAAATACTGTAACTTTTCCTATATTTCACGCTTTTCGAGACAACCGGGTTGTCTAACTGAAAAACGGACACCACCACGACGTCCGGCTCGACGAAACCTATCAAGTAGCGATTTTTGTTTGTCGACTAAAAATCCTGCTAAATCGCAGATCCATAAAATACTGCGATTTCTACAGTTCGGCACGCTTTTCGAGGTTCTAGGGTCGTCAAACGGAAATTCTATCAATGCCATTACGCTCAGAACGTCAAAATTAGCTAGAATCGTCTACTCATACTGATAGGTTGGGATTTCAGACAGTGAAATGGCCAACGACCAATCGAGGGGAGGACCCAAAACGGGGTTACTATTCATTTTACTATTCACTTAAGTCGCGGGTCCCGCCCGCTTCAATGCTGATTTTCGGACGATCCGACCGTCGGATCGTCAAACGGTCTATACCATTTCCACTCGATTCGATGAGACGGTCGCACTGGCGACCTCAGATTTCCGAGATCAGACTCGGATCGGAAAGGCGGAATTTGTGCTTCGGCAACTGTGCCAACCGCACACCAGTACACCCCACTAAAGTTAATTTTTTGTTTCCTCGCCCACATTCGCTCCTGAAAAACACTCTTTACACTAACACAATTTTCCCGAGTATTACATCACTCACACCTTAAAAGAAGTTTCGTCCTCGAAACTTGAACACACCAGGAGTCCCATAAATGGGGAAAGTGCCCAACCACGTCCGACTTGCGCTCCCAAGTTGCTTCGCGCCCCCCATGACCCGCTCATTTCTCTCTGGCGTTAGGAGAGATTGCAGTTTCCCCGCCGGGCGCTGACGTTCGGCCTTTATTCGATGACCGACACAAAAGCGAGCCACGCGTTGTGCTACATCCCTTGTCAAATTAAGCCACCAACAGTCTGCTGTTGATCCGCCCTGCTACGTAAACGCGGTTACCGGTATGTCTCCTGTCTAACCCTTACCGCTCCAGGCATCGACTGCTCCACTCGTCTTTCCGGAGTGATCTTGATTGGACGCATCGTTTCCTTGAGTTGCTTGGTCGTAAAGGCCTTAACTCTCCCCCACGATGCCCAAACTCACACCTTTGGAGTTTGGCCTACCCTCTCTGGTCCCTGAGGGTCTGAAAGGTCTCCCGAACACGCTCCTTGTTCGTACGCAAGTTGACCCAAGAAGGGTCTGGAAACTTTCAGTTCATCAAACACCGTTGGGGCGCTCAATAATCCAACCCCGAAGCGATGACACGCGAAACGCCCCATAACTCTTGGCGAAACTCGGTGGTACCCTGAACGGAAAACTACCGGACTGATCCGCCCCAAGATTTCAGACTACCGACGGCTCAACCTGCCCGGTAACCCTACCGTCCCGTTCTTTTCTTTTGATCGAACCCAACCTGAGTAAGTCTGCTCCCCGACTTGGAGTTCCCTGTTATGACGCCACCGGTTCGCAGACCACCTTTGACGGTGCTGAGCAGTCAGCAACCAAAGTCTCGCGATGCGTCGAGGTACCCCAATCCTACCACCAAACCCGAACCGACGGGCTCTAAAATTCACAAAAAATAACCCGGCAACAAAAGGGGGAAGCCACACTAATATCCTCACAAAAACTCCAGGATGTACCAATCCAACTCGCCGGGTCACCACCTACGAGTAATCCTCCTTTGAAAACGACGAACCCACCCGTCACCAACACGGACTACTAGCTCGGGACACAACCACCATCCCCGGATTGTCCGCTCCGACTGTCCGTTCTACCGAGGCGACGGTCAAAACTAAAGCTAGGTTTCAGCAATCAGACCTACCACAAGGTCTACCCCACAGAAATAAGCTGAATGCAGGGCATCCTAGCCGAAAGCAACCAATGCCAGAGCGTCATGTAGTCAATAACCCCCGCTGACCCACACTGCATTTGCTAATAGTAGTCTCGTAACCCAAAACCTTCCCGATTATGCCTTGGTCATGGAAAGCTGGCGACAGAAACCAAGAAATACGGTCCTACTTCCGTCTTGGCACCGAAGGGGTGTGACACTCTGGTTAACCCCTACCGCTCGGTACCAATCTAATACCCCTCCAAGCACCGTGCACTGAGCCGAACTGCAAACCCCCAGACCAAACGATCACATTCCCAACTAGGAGTATTCTAACCTCTAGGTCCGCTCAACTAAAAGAAAGAATCGAGCCCAAACGAACAAGATTTGCCAGCCCCGGTGGTCTCTTTCCTCAACCCGAGGGAGAACCCCAAGACCCCACCGTGACGATTCCTACAACCATCGTAGTGACCACAGCAAAGGGCCGAACCATGAGTAACAACCGTAGGGGAGGAGTCCTCATACCTGCCCCTACCCTATCCAAGATGCACAACGAAGCGGCCGACTATCTACTGTAACCTAAAACCAGCAGACCTAGAAGGTGCAAATCTAGACGAAAGGCTACCCGGTTGCCCACGACCGACAACCCAGCAGACCCACCGTGTCCCGTGCTGGTTGCTTAATCCATTGATTCCTAGCAACCATCAAAACCCCGGTGGCAGCCGGCCTCGACCCCAGCCTCCACAACAACACGACTACACATGCACGACAACCACACTAAACCGAGAACAAAACTTAACCCGTACACACACAAACAACTATCGAGAGCTGGTTCTCCGCGGCCGTCGATGTTGTCGCATCTGCCTCGGCGTCTCCCGCCGACGATCTGGTACGCACCATGGCTGTCACACACAACATGGGTCAACGTCAGACTTTACCTACAACCACGAACCACTTAGCTCGAGAAAAGACTCCAACTCTTTTTCCCCCCCCGATCACTCACGTTCTACAGTCCTATGCCCTACCCATTTCATTCACTTGTAGATATGTGAGGCATTACCACGAATGTCGGCATTAACTGTTGTGATTGAATGAACCTCTCTGATACCATCTTAATCTGTCACGCCCCGGGGGTTTGTTTTAGCGGAAACGGCACGTTTTTTTTTTTTTTTTTTTTTTTTTTTTTTTTTTTTTTTTTTTTTTTTTTTTTTTTTTTTTTGAAAGGCCTCTCTTCCCCGGCGCGTGCCCAGACCCGCCGCACATACAGGATCTCTCTCTACAAACGGACAGAGTCTCCCCTGTACGTGCACGGCGTGTGGTTGAGTACATCTCCCAAACAAGCATGACCATTCAATCACAACATTCATTAACATACAACCCGCACTCTAAGTATTTTAAGCGTATGGCCGATTCAGTTTGGAAAGGATAAATCCACAATTTAAAAGAGTGCTACCCGGCACTTATGTTTTGAAAATGAGTTTTCGAAACCAACATAAAACCACAGGGTTTTGAAAAGGGTGCCCACACGACACCCAAGTTTTGAAGTCCGTTTCGCAATCCATAAATCCACCGGGTTTTGAAACCAGTGCCCACACGACACTTAGATTTTAAAAACGATTTTCGAAATTCTTTCTTTGGTTTTGTCTTTTCTTTTCTTTTTCAAATGGCCAACAGAAATGAAAGGGAAAGTAATGCATCACAGTGTAACCAAATACCGACATCCACGTCGACCCCACGAGGGTATCGAGAACCTCACATGTAGCTACAAAATGTGTGAAATGCAGGAATAAAGGAAGAAATACAGTCCAGGGTTCCCAGCAACCCAGAAGCTCCAGCCCCGTCCTCACCGTCGCCTACCTCTCTCCCCGTCTGGTCCCTGTCACGAAATGGGGAGTCAGTGACGAATAATAGTAAAGCAGGAAAATACAGTAAACAAACCGTGAAGATAACCGGAGCAACTACCCTCTCAGGAGGGGAAACGATAACCTGTACACCTGTATCCTGCTCATACCCGGCCACGTCGGACAACTAAACCGACGGCCCATACCGTACCTGCCAAATCCGACCACGTCGGACGACTAATAACCGACGGGTCGCACCGTACCTGCAAAACCCGACCACGTCGGACAACTAATAACCGACGGGTCGCACCGCTCGCACCTCGGCGCCTCAAACCCCACAGCTAATAAGGGGCCCCACTACGTCACCTCGTGGGTATACACGGGTCATAACCACTTTTCCGGAAAAGCGCACCCTTTGCGGTGGCCAAACCGCGGGTGCGCGTGCTGCAGCCTCGAGCAAAGTAACCAACAATACCAACAGTACTCAAGGAGAAGATATAACCGTTATCATGTTAGCAACATAATATATAATCAAGAGTAAAGCTATAACCGTTATCATGTTAGCAACATAATGTGTAATCAAGAGTAAAACTATAATCGCTATCCTGGTAGCAACATGATATATAATCAAAAGTAAAACGACCGCCGGAAACCGACGCTAAAACCCAAAGCAAAAACCCACAATAATGAACCGAGTACACACCACACGATAATCACGACAGTAACGAAAAAGAGCATAAAGGGGTTCTAAGGACGTACCCACTGTGTTCTAACCCAAGCATGGCGTATATATATTAAAGCAAAAGAACAGTAAAACTATAATGAGTTAGTTGATGCCTTCACCCTTCGATCTTTAACCCAAGTACGCACAAGATTGACCCTACCCAATTTAATAGAATTAAATGCAAGGACTTAAAACAACAACCCACCTTAATGTAGATGACCACGGTGGCTGCTGAATGGTTCGCAAGCTGGCGGCTGACTGCTGGGACCTGAATCATTTACACGGGTCAGGGAAAAAATAACTCTTACACATACCCAATCCCACTGACACTCTGTGTACAACAGTCTACCCGGCTACAATTACAATTTAACCCCTAGGGTTTTACCCAGCTATCCTTCTACAATACTTTGAGAGCCGTTTTTGCTCGTTCTCTTAACTGGGATATTATTTTTACGAACCGTCGCTTCCAGTAGGTGACACTTGACCCGCTGAACGCCGTGCTCGCCCATTTGCGGCGGCACGGGGCCCGAGGAAAACTTCGGGCCGTGAATACCTTGCTAACCTAGCCTAAATGAATTTTCGTTTCTCCGGCTCATCAAAACCAATTTTTATCATGAGCATCGAGTCCAGTGACCCCAAATTAACCAAGGGCACCCTGTCGCGGCTTCACGATTAGCCTAGAACATTGTTTTGTGTCAAAATTACTCTTAAAGGTAGTTAATACTGTAACTTTTAATCTAGACCTCTTCTGATTAGACTTTGTATGTAAGAAGGTCTTTAAATTTTGCAAGGATCACAGGGCTCACCCTGGTTGCAGCCCAGATATGCTAGATCAAGAAGTTCCAAAGCCGAGGTCACATACAAGTTCACAATGCTCCAACTTTTAATCCGCTCAGTTTCTGCTCGAACTTAAATGAGCACAAAGCTCAGGGGATGAATTTGAGCAACTTTCATATTCATATTTTGTCAAATTCCATTTACAAGTTCTTTGAGGCATTTATACAAACACATGGCATGCATCTTTCACACACACACACACACAAGGAAAATCCGAAATGGGTTCTCTGCCCACACTGCATCTGAACCACCCTAACTTGGATCAAAATGATCTACAAGGTTTTTGGAGCAACTCCCATCAACTTAGGTGCAAACTTGCACCACCGTTTGGCCGAGCCCGGGAAGAAGAAGATGGGGGTGAACTTTGAAATTCGTGACCATTGGGTAAAGGGTTCTGGGGCTCAACTAAGTGCACCAGTAGGTGCCATTCACCTCCCTGAAACTTTCCATGCACTTGCCTGGCCTCGGGGTGCGGCGGCGGCGCGGCGGGGCGAAGATCCGGTTTGGATCTTGAGGGCTCTAATGGCGGATTTGCACCGGGATCACCTGGGGCTTTGTAACTTGGAGGGAATGCTCCTCGGGTCCATAGGAAGCTTCCCGACCAGTCCCGCCCCGGCCGGAGTTGGCCGGAGCGCCGGCGACCAATTTTGGTCGCTCTCGGGTTCAACCATGGCCGAGCCACCTCTGGCGTGCATGGGAGCCATGCACCGGCATGGTTGCATTCCCCTCGGTCCCAGAAAGTGTTCTGGTTAGGTGGCCGGCGACGGGGAAGCCTGCCGGCGCCGGAGCAAGAAGCTCGGTTGGGGCTCAAAAACCCGAAAACTAGGGCATCATTTTTCTTCCAAAATACTGAGCCATATTCTTCCAAATTTTTCAGGATTAGTCTACATGCCCTACAGTCCCGCCACACCG
The DNA here is from genome assembly GCA_029168755.2 of Tillandsia fasciculata. NCBI lineage: Eukaryota > Viridiplantae > Streptophyta > Magnoliopsida > Poales > Bromeliaceae > Tillandsia > Tillandsia fasciculata. The sequence continues at coordinate 297,574 of JAQOTM010000153.1, forward strand.
AATTTGGTGCGTTTAGGTCCGGTGGTTACCGAGTTCTTTAGGGGCGGAGCTAATCTAGGTTTCCGGCGGCTTCTTGCCTCCGCCGACAACCCGGCGCCCATCCGAGACCGCGGCTCCATCAGGAGCATCCCAAGAACGAGGAAAACCGACTGTAGTTGCTTAAAACCAGCACTAACCAAGAATGATGGAGGCTCACCTTGATTGGATCCGAGGGAGAAGAAAGCGGTCTTCCCGGCGTCGCGCGGCCACGGCGGTGCACCAGCCCTCCTCGGCTCGTCTTCTGGGTGTAGGAGATGGCCGCAGGGAGGTCCGGGCTCCGGTCTAGGGGCTCGGGTGCTCTTCTTCTTCCACCGACCCAAGATCAAAGGTTTCCTTGAAGCCCTTGCTTCTCCGGGGACCAGGGGCGGCGGCCGGCGGCGCGGTTGTGCGGGAAAGGTAACAGAGGGAGAGGAGGGTCGTGGGTGGCTACGGTTGCAAGAGGGTTGCGGCTAGGGTTCTCCCCAAAGATGCCCTAGGTTGCTTCTTATATACTTTGCACTAATATGCACAAAAGTCCCCCAATTCTATATGCTTTGATCCGGGTCCCTAGCTGAAGCCAAACCATGCACAAAGGTCGCTCCCCTCCAAGATCCATACGCTTTGGTACATAAAATATTAAGCTTCTTCGTAAAATACTGTAACTTTTCCTATATTTCACGCTTTTCGAGACAACCGGGTTGTCTAACTGAAAAACGGACACCACCACGACGTCCGGCTCGACGAAACCTATCAAGTAGCGATTTTTGTTTGTCGACTAAAAATCCTGCTAAATCGCAGATCCATAAAATACTGCGATTTCTACAGTTCGGCACGCTTTTCGAGGTTCTAGGGTCGTCAAACGGAAATTCTATCAATGCCATTACGCTCAGAACGTCAAAATTAGCTAGAATCGTCTACTCATACTGATAGGTTGGGATTTCAGACAGTGAAATGGCCAACGACCAATCGAGGGGAGGACCCAAAACGGGGTTACTATTCATTTTACTATTCACTTAAGTCGCGGGTCCCGCCCGCTTCAATGCTGATTTCCGGACGATCCGACCGTCGGATCGTCAAACGGTCTATACCATTTCCACTCGATTCGATGAGACGGTCGCACTGGCGACCTCAGATTTCCGAGATCAGACTCGGATCGGAAAGGCGGAATTTGTGCTTCGGCAACTGTGCCAACCGCACACCAGTACACCCCACTAAAGTTAATTTTTGTTTCCTCGCCCACATTCGCTCCTGAAAAACACTCTTTACACTAACACAATTTTCCCGAGTATTACAATAATGGTCCAACAGAAATAGGCTATGTCGATCCCTCTTCACTCACTGGAAGAGTCAACTATAAAATCACCGACTTTCGCAAAATGTCACGCCACTCACGCCCTATCATCCTAGGGTCTGTCCAAAGCCTAGGGTTTCCTAAGTCCCAACTGACCTATCCCTAAGCTCTGATACCAACTTAATCTGTCACGCCCCGGGTGTAAACCAGAACCCGGGCCCGTCTACAGATCCGCCGTGTATGCGGTATTTCCCACATACACGAAGCGTCGGTAACCTGCTCAGATATAAGAAGTAGTAATAAAAGAGCATAATAATCAGAGCTAAACTAAAACTACTGTATCTCAGACAGAAGCGGAAAGTAAGTAAAGTACAATTGTAAAAATAAATACAGATAACTCTCCCAGCTCACAACAAAATACAACCAGCTGGCAGAAGCCAGACCCAAAAGGAAGTAAAATAAAACTGTTTGAGAAGACCGGGTGACCAAAATATCCAGCTACATCTCTCGGTGGCATCGCTAACTAGTCCGCGATCCTCTTACCTCGCTCAGCTGCTGACGGTCCCGCAGCTCCCACAGAGGACTCTGCAAAACAAAGGGGAAAAGAGACAAGACAATGGGGGTAAGTACTACTATAAATAGTAGCCTCCCCTAGTGGGTAAAGCCTCAGCTCAAATATGCCCACCAGGAAAATCAGAGGCAAAAGGGGAAGGAAAGAAAAGGGGAGTGCAATATGAGTGACCACAGATGAAGTGCTACCCCTAATATGCCTCTACATGCTAAACCAACCAGGATGGCAAAGTATGCATCAGTATCAGAAGCCTGTCAAAATGACCCAATCTGACCGCCAGTGGACACTGGCACTGCCTGCTCTGCCGCCTCGGGTATGCCAGCCTACGCATAACCCCGTAGCAAAGGAGTCCCCAGGACTCAAAGTCTGCCTGCCGCGCACTCCGGAGTCGCACTCATGGGGAGCGACCCACACGAGGAAAGTAAGTAACCACAAGTAACCATATATAGCAGGACTGGATCGAGACTCAATGAAGTGGGAAAAACCCTCCACTAAAGCAAGCCCGATCCCCCAAATACCCAATCTGATGCAATAATATAATCCGGTCAACCACCCAAGATCCGTGGTCGCCGCAACACCCTGTCAAAAGCCCAAACTGTCCCAAATCCCCAATACCTGACTACACTGTCCGATACCCGCTCGAATCCGAGCAACTATGCCTCACGTCTATCAAGGATAGGAGAAGAAAGGAATAAATGCATGGTTTCTCCTAAGTCAAGTCCCAAGAAATAGTGTAGCAGTAAAAGATGACAATATTAAGTGACCCGTTTAATCATGCATTGTTCCAACATTTTGTCCAATTTCCAAGAATAAGCAATTTAGAGTGACATGAGCTAGTGTGACAGTCTCATATGAAAAATTATCAGTTTTGCAGTCCTCAATTACTATTTTGTCTCCAAGCATACAGTCCAGATTAATTAAGCGATTAAAATCAGGTGATCATTCTAACAACAGTTTATCAGGGATCTGATTACTAATAATTAATTTCCTAAAGCATGCAAGTCTACCAATCACATATTTAGCATCTTCAATTCAAGGGTACTCTAATATTCCTAGTGGGCATACCAAAGAGAGGAGTACAACAACCACCCACCTGAAGCGCTAACTGTCCGAGTCCGTACAGCTGAAAATACCAAAACTCCAATCCTGCGCTCCAACAGGTACAGTATGCCCAAAACACTCCTGGCACAACACAAAGCCCACTAAATACACTTAGGTTCCCAAATACTGTCTTTATTAATCCATACAACAACAGTCCCGAAACTGTTAAATTATCACCTGCAGAAAGTGCTCAGGAAATTCCAAGAAAAATATTACGGCGATCCTCGCGTCGCTAGCTTCGCAACGGTACCTTGCACGCCCAAAAGTGAGATCGGTAAGTCAAGATAAAAATTCGGCAAGAGGGGTACGTCACACGGAAATCTGTGCTAAAAACTGTGCACTGTTCATTGAGAAAACAATGATTTTCACCTCGAAATAATCCTCTGAAAATTCCAAGAAAAATACGAGCGCGTTCCTTACGATCCGTAGATGAAAAAGTTGTATAAGCTCGTTCCCGTCTGACGCTCGTGCGCGAAGATACGGCCAAAATACCTCAGGGCTGTCAAGGAATTCCATACAGAAAAAGGGGGTCACTGTTTGCCTCGGGATCCATGCCAAAACCTCGAAACGGGAAAGTGCGTCCAAAATAAAAGTTGAAGCACTACCTGTAAGGAGTTTGTCGGCACAAGAATCACTGGAATAGGACCTCGGGGTAGTCCAGGGGAGCTAAAACATCACCGCTGCGCCGAAGAGGAAAACAGGAAATGCAACGTCGCGCCGCGCTGGAAAATGGGAAACCTCGGGATTCGAGCCTTCTAAAATCCTAGAACTTGGCAGGGAGATCAAGCATCAAGAGGTGAACAAGTCTTCTTAAGGTGGCTCGGGCAGAGGAGGTGCGGTTTGGGAGAAAAAGAGCCAAAGAAGAGGCTCGGGTTGGCTATTTATAGAGCCAAAGAGGACAATTGGGAAAATTCCCAATGTGTCCTCACTTTCGGGCGCCCGAAAGTTTTCGGGCGCGCACAGTGCGGCCCGGCCCGAGAACTTTCGGGCGCGCACAGTGCGGCCCGGCCCGCTACACACCGTCGGACGGGATCTGTGATCCGTCCGACCCGCCCCGGCGCCTGCCACGCGTCCCCCGAACACGGCACAGCCGTGCAAGCGTCCCCGGAGGCGCCACGTGGCCCTGCCCGCGGCAGTGCGGTGGGTGGCGCCCGCGAATCAGCGGGCGCCAGGTGGCCCCTGCCACGCCGCCCGCCTGCCCTGCCGCCCGCCGCCTGCCACCCCGCCGCCGGCCGCCTGCCCACGGTACGACCCTGCCCGTGGTACGGCGCCTGCCCCCGCCAGCTGCCTCGCGCGGCGCGTGGACCGCGTGCTCGTGAGCCCGCCAATGCGGAGCTACCACGTGGCGCGCCCCCGGTCCACGCCTCCCCGCGCTCCCCCGCACACCGGGCGCACCTGAGCCGACCAACCCGGGGCTGCCACGTGGCGCGCCCCGGTCCACGCGCTCCGCGGTGCACCCCGGCAAACCGGGCGCACCTGAGCCGCCCAATCCAGGGCTGCCACGTGGCGCCCCCCGGTCCACGCGCTCCACGGTGCACCCCGGTCTCTCCCCCGCTGCTCCGTGGACCCGGCCGCGTGCGCCGGCCAATCAGCGCTTGCCACGTGGCATGCCCGCCGGTCCACGGCTCCCCCATGCACCAGAATTGCTGTAAAACATCCGGGAGTCCGTTTTTGGGCATCCGGACTCAGAATTTAGCAAATAAAAATCCAATTTCAAGCGTTTTTCCGCGCTGAATCCAAATAAACCCTCCGTTTGGCCAAATTCCTTTTCTAAAATTCGGCAAAAGTCGCCGAAGGCCAACACAGCTAACCAAAGCTCACAGGGTCCCTGTGGCATCCATTTGATGCACTATGGGCCAGATACACCGTCAACAGGTGTTTGCACAGTGGATTCACGGGAAAAAGCTGCATGGGGTTCAGGGGTCCTACAAAGACGATGCCTAGGTTTGGTTAGGAACGAACCCTAGGATGACTTGTGTTCACGAGAGAGCGCAGGGTATTGGCATAGTGGTTTGGAGCTCAGGTGTGTTTCACACAGGTGAGACTCGTTGTTTTGGTTTTTAGTCGTACGCACTCTGGTTTTTGGGATCGTTGTTAGTGCAGGGTTAGCCGCGGTCATGGTTTCGGCTGTGGGCTTGATGTTTCAGTGGAGCCAGAGTGCTCGGATCAGTTACAGTGGTTAAAGGTTAAATCACTGTTCTTGTCGTAATCGTCCAGCTGATGGCACAGCAGTAGATGACTGCTAGTATTGCACTAGCCTCACAGTTTGCTTAGAGGTTGAACAAGTTGTTGATCCTTCAGTGTCCCCGTGTCATAATTCAGTAGCCTATGGGCCCGATGGTAACCCTGTTTTGGGATGGATTCAAATTGGCCCCACCTTTTGCACAGATTGTGTGGACAGACGTGGACTCTCTTATGAGTTAGTCATGGTGATATTTATAACCACGAGGTGGTAGTGATCCTTGATAAAGGTTATGTTTTTAGCACTGAGATTGTGTTGGGAGGTATGTGATATACCTTCTGATAGGAGTTGCGTCCCCAACTAGTTGTTGGCGACAGATCTATGGTATTTCGCTGTTCTTTTGGTAAGCACGTTGGCTGCAGACAACGGACTGTCGAAAGAACTGAGGAAATACTCTGCCCTGTAAAGGGGAGTATCAGATTGGGTCTAAATTAGTAGCCTTAGAGTTGTCGACACCTTGCGACTGATTTCGTAGCCCTCGAATAAACTATATGAGCATTCCCTAGGGTATGACTCTAGTTGTAAGCTCCGGGAATAAAACTTTTTTTTTTAAGTTGTAAGTTTCAGGGACGAAACTTCTTTTAAGTTGTAAGTGATGTAGAAACTCGAAATATCTTATTTTTAATAAATAGGTTAAAAAGTGAATTCTGATCTAGTTTTGAATTCAAAAGACCCTTGTTGACCTATTTGGTCAAGCGCCAGTGTGCAAGTTGCACTATTTACTAGGCAAAATGGCTATTTGTCAGTCCGGACCTGATCTTGGAAATCCGAATTGACCGTTGCGATCGTCTCGTCAAACTGAGCGAGATTCATATTCAGCACTTTTTGATCTGATAGTCGGATCTTCCAGAATTTAACGAAGAAACGATCAAATAGCCGCGACCAATGCAACAGTGTCTACGCACAGGTCACTTAAGTGAAGTTACTGTAGATGAACAGTAACCCCAATTTTCGGGACCCCGACGAATGCGACGCAGACCAATTCACTGTCTGGAAGCCGAACATAGGGATCCAGGTAGTCGATTTGATCAGTTTCGTCGTTCTGAACGGAATGGCGCTGACGAAATTTGCATCTGACGAGCCTAAAGCATCGTAAAGCATGCCGAACTGTATAAATTACAGTATAAGATGGAATTTAAAAATTATGGAGCTAAATTTTAGCGAACCAAAATCGCTATCTGATAGGTTTCGTCGAGCCGGACGTCGTGGCGAAGTCCATTTTTCGTTTCGACGACCAGAACACCTCGAAAAGCATGAAATATGGCAGAAAATGCGATAAATTGTGCGAAAACCCTATAGTTTGTGCCTCGAAGACCGTGCAACTCATTGGAGAGGGACTTTTGTGTGAAATGAACATGCTGTAAAGGACCCAGCTCTTAATATCAGGAGTTGAGGGTGTAAGTCGCAATTGTACACTTACTATATATATAGATGCATTTAGGGTTAGATCTCCTCTAAACCCTATACCCCGAAGCCTATGCCCTAGCCGCACCACCCAGCAACCTCCCCTCCTTCTTCTCTGTGTAGAGTCCTGGCGTCCCCTTGCCCTGGTATGCCTCCCTTTTATTTCTGACGGGACTGTTAGGAATACTTTTCTGTGTTTTCTGCAATGGGCTGGCCTGGACCGCGAGCATTTTTCTGCGATTGAGCTCGAAGAACGGAGGACGGCAAAGCGAACGGATTCGGATTCCGATTTGCGGATCTCCCGGAATGGGGGTCAAAGCGTTTGCTTTTAACTGGTGCATCGGAATCCGTGCTAGGCGGCCGACACGCTTTTCGAGGCGATCAGACTTTTCATCTTGTTATGTCCGTGGGTTATTTTATCCTTTGGGTGGTACCTCGACCTTTCGGTTTTTCGTTTTGGGTCCTAAATTAATATTTTCGGCAGGTAAGGGGAGGGGTCGAAATTCGAGAATTTTCGGGCTGATCGTCGGAGTTTGCGGGTACTTTTAGGTGGTAGAGCTCGCAAAACGGTGAACGGTGGCGCGATCGGATTTGAATTCCGACCCCGGGATCTCCCAGAATTTAAATTTGAAGTTTGGACCCCTTTTAAGCGCTCCGGGATTCGTGCGAGCGATTGACACGCTTTACGAGACAATCTTAGCCGTCGGTTTTGTTCCGGTTATTTTTAGGGTTTCTTTAGAACCGGGGGCCGTAGGGTTTTTCCTCCTTGGGTTTTTCTCTTGACGGCTAGGGTTTAAGGCGGCTCTTTTTAAGAAAGAGAAAGGGGGAACCCCAATTCTTTTTCCTCTTTTTTCAACCGTGGGCGGACGGAGAGATGGGGAGAGGCCTTTCTGCGAGATTGATCGAGCGAGGAACGGGCGACCCACCTTCTTCCTCCTCCTCCAGGGAATCCAAGGTTAGCGTCGTTGCTTTTATTTTCTAGGGTTAGCGTTTCGGGTGGTGACGGTGGTGGTTTGGATGTCGCGGGCGACGCGGGTTTGGTGTTGAACGGGAGGCCGCCGCCGCCGTTGTCAAACGGGAGGCCGCCGCCGCCGTTAACTTGGTCTCGAGGTCGTCGCCGAAGCCACCGGAGTCGTGTGGTCGCAGCCGGAGCCGAAAAAGGGGCACAAATTAGGGTTACTGTTCATTTTCCGGCCTGCCTTCAGCCACGCGGTCCACAGGAGTGGCGTGCGCCCGGCGCACGTCCCACAGCCCGAAGGCGCGGAACCGGGCGCACGGTCGCGTGCGCCAGCCCGGCCCGCGCACCGCGGTGCACGCCTCCAGCGTGCACCCGGTGCGCGTCGTCGCGGCCCGTAGGGGTGAGCCCGGTGCGCGCCGGCGCGTGCACCGGCCCGGCCCGTTTGCCGCGGTGCACGCCTCTAGCGTGCACCCGGCACATGCCGCAGAGACCGTGGGGGGTGAGCCCGGTGCACGCCCTGCGCGTGCACCGGCCCGGGCCCAAGATGCTTGGTGCACGCGCCCGGGTGAGCCCGGTCCACGCCGCGCATCCTCCGTGCTGTGGACCCGGTCCACGCTTCTGCCCGTGCACCAGCCCCCAACCCGGAAGCCCAGAAACTCCGTTTTTGGCCCGTTTCGCCCCGTTTTTGAGTATTTTTGACCGCGATGATGTTATTAACGATGCTTCTTACTGTAGTTCTTTTCGGGCACAAGGTGGGAGCGTTTTAACTGAGGTTTCCGCACACCTTCTTCGCGTTTCAGGTGGGTACATCCTTAGAACCCCTTTATGCCCATTTTCGTTACTGTCATGATTATCGTGTGGTGTGTACTCGGCTCATTATTGTTGGTTACGTTTTGGGTGCTTGGTTCATTATGGTTGGGTTCGTCTTGGGTACTTGGTTCATTATTGTGGGTTCTGTTTTGGGATTCGGCGTCGGGTTTTTCGGCAATTGTATCTTGTTTAAAATAAATATTTAATTGTGCTAACGTGGTGTTCTTTGTGGTATTTATTGTTGAGTATGCATGTTAGCGGGTTACTTCTAGCACACATATTATCGCCCTGTTTTCGATTATACATGTTAGCGGGTTACCTTCGATCACACGTGTTACTGTTTTACTCTTAATTATACATGTTGCCGTTTTACTCTTGTTATATATTATGATGCTAACATGATGGTGGTTATGGTTACTTGGCTCGAGGCTGCAGCACGCGCACCCGCGGTTTGGCCACCGCAAAGGGTGCGCTTTTTCGGAAAAGTGGTCTATGACCCGTGTATACCCACGAGGTGACGTAGTGGGGCCCCTTATTAGTTGTGGGGTTGAGGCGCCGAGGTGCGAGCGGTGCGACCCGTCGGTTTAGTTGTCCGACGTGGTCGGGTATTGCAGGTACGGTGCGACCCGTCGGTTTAGTTGTCCGACGTGGTCGGATATTGCAGGTACGGTACGGCCGTCGGTTTAGTCGTCCGACGTGGCCAGGTATTACAGGTTACAGGCGTACAGGTTGCCGTTTCCCCTCTTGAGAGGGTGGTTGCTCCGGTTGTCTTCACGGTTTGTTTATTATATTTTCCCGTTCTGTTATTATTAGTCACTGACTTCCCACTTCGTGACAGGGTTCAGGCGGGGGGAGAGGTAGGCGGCGGTGAGGACGGGGCAGGAGCAGCTGGGTCGCTGGGGACCCTGGATTGTATTTTCTCTTTTATTCCTTGCATTTCATTTACTTTGTAGTTATGTGTGAGGTTCTCGATACCCTCGTGGGGTCGGCATGGATGTCGGTATGGATTGCATTTAGCTATCTTCGTATGCGTTACTTTTCCTTTCACTTCTGTTGGCCGATTGAAAAAGAAAACCAAACCAAAGAAAAGATTTCGAAAACCGTTTTTAAAATCTAAGTGTCGCGTGGGCACTGGTTTCAAAACCCTGTGGATTTATGGATTGCGAAATGGATTTCAAAACTTGGGTGTCGTGTGGGCACCGTTTTCAAAACCTTGTGGATTTATGCGGATTGTGAAACTCGTTTTCAAAACATAAGCGCCGGGTGGGTGCTCTTTTAAATCTGTGGATTTATCCTTTTCAAATTAATCGGCCATACGCTTTAACAAACTTGAATGCTAGTTGTATGTTAGTAACCGTTGTGATTGAATGGTTGTGAATGTTTGGGGGATGTACTAAATGCTACGCCGTGCACGTACAGGGGAGACTCTGTCCGTTTGCAGAGAGATCCTGTATGTGCGGCGGGTCTGGGCACGCGCCGGGGAAGAGAAGTCTTCTTTTGAAAAAAAAAAAAAAAAAAAACGAACCGTTTCCGCTAAAACAAACCCCCGGGGCGTGACAGATTAAGATGGTATCAGAGAGTTCTTTCAATCACAACAGTTAGTGCCGACATCCGTTGGGATACCTCACTTGCCTACAGGTGAATGAAATGGGTAGGGCATAGGAAGGTAGAACGCGAGTGATCGAGGGGTGGGAAAAGTTCGAGTCCTTTTCTCTCGCTAGGAGGTTCGTCGTTTTGTAGGTGAAGTCTAGAGCTGACTCTTGTTATGTGTGTACAGATATGGCCCGTACCAGATCATCGGCCGGGGACGCGGAGGCAGATACGACGACGTCGACGGCCGCGGAAAACTAGCTCCTGCGGCAACAGATGCGAGAGTGCGGGGACTATTGAGTTTCTTTTCTCGATGGGGCTCGGGTGGTAGCACAACCCACCGGTAGTTGTTGTTTTGTTGGCCGTCTGTCGGCCGTGGGTAACCGGATAGCTGTTTGGGCTAAACTTGTACCTCCTGGGTCATCTGGTGTTGAGTTACAGCGGGTAGTCGGTCGATTCCTTTTGCACTATGGGCAAGGTACAGGTGGGAATGCGGATTCTTCCCCTATAATTGCTACCCATAGTTTGGCCTTTCACCGTAGACACTGCGACGCTTGCAGAGATCGTCGTGATGGGTTCACGGGTGGCTCCTTTTGGTGGGGTTGTGGTGGAAAAGCTCTGGGTTGGGTTTCCGTTTTCTGCACAAATGCGTCAGTTCGGTTGTCCTGCGGGTGGGTTGGCGTGTGATCCCTCGAGTGCGTTTAGTGAACCTAGGCAACTCTTGACACGATTCTTCTCGCTGTTTTCGTTGTTTGCCTTCTTCCGACCCTTTAGATTTCAGATAGATAGTCTTCAGTACCTGGGGGTCTTTGCTGAACGGACCTAGAGCTTAGATTTTCTTTTAGTTGGGAGTGTCGCTGTCGGTCTGGAAGTTTACCGCTCGATTAGATGCCCGGTGCTTGGCGGGGCAACGGTTTGGGACCGAGAGTTAGTGGCAAATTAGAGCGTCGCACCCCGTCGGTGCCAGGACGGAAGTAGGACCTTACCTTGTGGGTTTTGTCGCCAGCTTCCCATGACTAAGTTATAGCCTTGAGGTTTGGTTTGGGAGCACTGTGGATGGTGATCTTTCGGGGCAGGTGTAAGTCAAGGGGGGGGAATCTGGCGACTACTCGGAGTCCTGGCTCCGGTCATCTTCGGCTGGGAGGCCCTGTACGCGGCCCCTTTTTGTGGGGTAGACTTGGTGGTAGGTCTTAGAGCTGAAACCTAACGTTAGTTTCGACCGTCGCCTCGGTAGGACGGGTAGTCGGAGCGAGTGGTCCGGGATGGTGGTTATGCTCCCAGCTTGTGGCTCGTGGTGGTGATGGGTGGAAGTATCCAGCGTCGACGACGGAGGGGAGCAGCCCGTGTTGGTGACAGGTGAGTTCGTTGTCTTCAGGGGAGAAGTTATGGTAGTTAGTGAACCCGCCTGTTTGGTGGGCACCTCTCGGAGCCTGGTAAGGGCGTGGTGTGGCTTGTTTTCCTCGTCGTCGGGTTGGATGTTTTGGACTGTTAAAGGATCATTGGTACGGGTTGGGCGGTATGACTGGGGCACCTCGAAGCATCGCGAGACCTTGTTGCTGACTGCTCAGCGCCGGCTGGGGTGGCGTGCGGACCGGTGTCGTCGTGACTGGGAATTCGAGTCGGGAGGCAGGAATACGACGAGGTGCTGGGCAGGGACTGGTTCACGTGGTATCCGGCAGATGTATAGCTTTTTGGTTTCAGTGAGCCTAGCGACTCGACCCTTTACGTCGTTCACTGACACCCCCATGGTAGGGGTTTCTTCTGCCATCCTCCTGACTGAATTGCCGGGAATACCCCCGGGCGAGAGGTCACCCTATCTTTGGAGCTCCTACCAGACGCGCAACCTATCATTTAGGCGCCTTGCGGAATGGCTTTCGCGAAACTGAGGGAATCTAAGGCACAACAGGGAGTTTTTTTTTCCTGAATAAAGGGTTCATCAGACCGGGTGTGTCACCTTGGGGTGCACCCGTGCGCTTCGTGCGAAAGAAGAACGGAAGCCTACGCCTACGCATCGACTGTAGGGAGATAAGCAAAGTTACAGCGAAGAACAAGTCCGGGATTGACGACCTCTCTAATCGACGGCGAGGATCTGTCACGCCCCGGGGGTTTTATTTTAGCGGAAACGGTACACAAAGGTAAGCGTAAGGCGCGTACAAAATTTTTCTTTTAAAACCTTCTTCCCCGGCGCGTGCCCAGACCCGCCACATATACAGATTTACTCGAAAAATCGGGCAGAGTCTCCTCTGTATATGCACGGCGTCGCGGCTATTACAACCGTCACACACAAGCAATCATTTAAATTTAATCACAACAGTTTGAGGTAGCATGGTGCATGAAGACTAAACAATACCCGTGGCCAGTCAAGTTGAAAGTATAAACTCACTGTTTTGAAAACAGGCCCACACGGCCTTAGGTTTTGAAACCAGTTTACGAAGTCCTTTTTCTTTTGCTTTCTGGTTGATTTGTTTAGAAAACGGCCAACCGGGAATGATAAAGGAAAAGAAAGTACTCAACATCCACACGACCCCACAAGGGTATCGAGAACCACACAATAACTTACAGTTCCGAATGAAATGCAATGCAGAGAGAATAAATAAAAACAGCATACTAGGGCCCCTCAGCCCGACTGCTACCACCTCGGCCTCACCGTCGCCTACCTCTACCCCCTGGAGGTACCTGTCACAGAGTGGGTAGTCAGTGACACTATCATAAAAACAGTACTAAGCAGTAAAGTAGTACCAAACCATAAAGTAAGACTAGCTGGGGCAATCCACTTCTCTCAAACGGGTAACACCTGTATCACCTGTAACACCAGCAATACCTGTAACACCTGTAACACCAGCAATACCTGTAACACCTGTAACACTTTTATCACCTTTACCCCTGTAACACCTGACCGCGTCGGGATCCAATCCCGGCGGTCCCACACCTGACCCCATCGGGATCCAATCCCTTCGTCGGGTCCCACACCTGACCCCATCGGGATCCAATCCCTTCGTCGGGTCCCACACCTGACCCCATCGGGATCCAATCCCTTCGTCGGGTCCCACCGCTCGCACCTTCGTGCCTCAAACCCCACACCTACGGGGGCCCCACTACGTCACCTCGTGGGTAAACACGGGTCAAAGACCGCCTTTCCGGAAAAGAGCACCCTTTGCGGTGGCCAAACCGCGGATGCGCGTGTCGCACTCGAGCATAGTAACAAAACACGGGGTAATATAGTAAATCATAGAAGCCGTCAGTGTTAGTACAGGTTAACATAATATTTAACATCCTCCCCGGAACACTAACATTACCAAACCTCGGGAGAAAAACCCACACTGTTTCAATCCAAGCACAAGGTCCATATAAAGTTTAGAACATCCCTTCTTTTTCTATATTTTCTTTTTCTCTTTGTGCTAAACGTTAGCACAGTCAAACAAGTAGTGCCTATCACCCTTCGATCTTTAACCCCAAGTACGCACAAGATTGAACCCACCCAATTTAGTAGAATTAAAAGCAAGGACTGAAAGCAACAACCCACCTTGTTGTCGCGCTCCTGACCGATGTTAGGTTCTCTCGTGTCTCGGGTACCCGCCCGGGCCTACACGAATCTCGATTTCGTTGGCTAGGGTTGATCTAGGGGATGATCGTCCTGTTCTTGGGTGAAGGGTATGCCGGCGTTCTTCCTTCTCCTCACCCGCTCCGCCTTGCTTCTCCTCTCGATCGATTGGGGAAAGGGTACGCTCGGTTGGGAAACTGGAAGTTTGGGGAAATTGTGTTTCCTTTTTCCGTTCCTTTGGGGTTTCGTACGTAGGGGGGTTAAGGGGAGTTGTGGGGAGTTGTGGGGAGTGGCCGGTAGTTGGGGAAGTAGTGGGAAGTTGGGGCGGTTAGTGGGGAAGTGGTGGGAAGTTGGGGGAAGTAGTGGGAAGTTGGGGCGGTTAGTGGGGAAGTGGTGGGAAGTTGGGGGAAGTAGTGGGAAGTTGGGGCGGTTAGTGGGGAAGTGGTGGGAAGTTGGGGGAAGTAGTGGGAAGTTGGGGGAAGTAGTGGGAAGTGGTGGGAAGTTGGGGGCGGTTAGGAAAGGGAATTAACCAAATTTAAATCAAACGCGGGTAATTAACACGGGTACGAATCGGGGTCCGGTCCGCCTCAAAAACCGTGCTGGTTGCCTGAATCGTTAGCCAACTTCCGGAATTTATTCCGGGAGATTCCGGCGTCGGAATTCAAAACCGATTTCGCCGCCGTTCTCCGTTTCGCGAGCCCTATCAACTAAAAAATACCCGCGGGCCCTGACGGTCGGTCCGGAAACAATAAATTATTCGATCACCCTCCGAGTCTAAATGAAATAAATAAACCAAAAGTGGACCCTAGCAATTATTTTAAACCGGCGGTTACTACATCACTCACCTCTTAAAACGAGTTTCGTCCTCGAAACTCACTCCTGGTTCTCGGTAAAGAGATGGGGGTAACCCTCCCTCATCTTCGCTTCCAGCTCCCACGTCGCCTCCCGCTCCTCGTGGTTGTTCCAGAGCACTTTCACGTAGGGAAAGACTCGGCTTCGAAGTGTTTTGCTTTCTCTTGCTAGGATCCGCACCGGGGTTTCTTCGAAGTTTAGGTCCTCCTTTAGTTCGAGCGTCGAGACGTCCAGGACATGCGACGGGTCGGGAAGGTATTTCTTAAGCATCGAAACGTGGAACACGTCGTGAATCCGATCGAGGTTTGGTGGTAGGGCAAGGCGATAAGCCACTGGGCCAATCCGTTCCAGGATCTCGAATGGCCCCACAACCGCGGGCTCAGTTTGCCTTTTAACCCAAAACGCTTGATTCCCCTCGACGGCGAGACCCGTAAAAACACGTGTTCCCCCACCTGGAATTCTAAGTCGCGGCGTCTCCGATCTGCATAGCTCTTTTGTCGACTCTGGGCGGTTAGTAAGCGCTGTCTGATGAGGCGCACCTTCCCTTCCATTTCCTCTACCAAATCGGGTCCCAAAATTTTTCGTTCTCCCAAGTCGTCCCAACAGATCGGGGATCGGCAGCATCTCCCGTATAAGGCTTCGTAGGGTGCCATCTGAATGCTGGCCTAGTAACTATTGTTGTACGCAAATTCTACACGTGGCAGGTAACGCTCCCAACCGATTCCCCAATCAAGTACACAGGCCCGAAGCAGGTCCTCTAACGTCTGTATCACTCGCTCTGACTGCCCGTCTGTTTGAGGGTGGAAGGCTGTGCTGAACTGCAACTTAGTCCCTAAGGCTCGTTGCAGACTCTGCCAAAACTTTGATACGAAACGCGTGTCTCTGTCTGATGTGATCGATGCCGGTACTCCATGTAATCTCACAATCTCGCTGAGGTAGGCTTGGGCCAACCGCTCTCTGGTCCAAGTTGTGTGAATCGGCAGGAAGTGTGCTGACTTAGTTAGCCGGTCTACCACAACCCATATCGTGTCATGTCCTTGTTGTGAGCGCGGAAGTCCGGTGACAAAATCCATGGTGATATGGTCCCGTTTCCTCTCCGGTATCAGTAAGGGTTGTAACTTTCCAGCCGGTCGTGGATGTTCCGCCTTTATTTGTTGACACACTAGGCAATGAATTACAAATTGAGTTACATCCCTCTTCATCTTGGGCCACCAGAAGGTCTGCTTGAGGTCCCTGTACATCTTTGTGCCTCCTGGATGCGCTGCATAAGGGGCGCTGTGTGCCTCATATAGAATTTCCTTCTTTAATTCCGGGGTATCTGGCACGCAGATCCGTCCGCGAAATCGTAGGGTGCCGTCGCCTTCCGCTGGAAAATCTCCTCCCCGATCCCGTGAGATCTTGTCTTTTACGAGCTATAAGTACGAGTCCGCCTGCTATCTGCGACAGCCGCAATACCCCAAAGGCGAACACCCAAGCCCTAACTACACTTTGCCAATCCCTGCTCAACCCGAGCAACATATAACCATCCGCCGAAGGAGTAGGGGAAAAAGAGACAATAGGATTCTCCTAAGTCAGTTCCAACACATATAGGGTAGCGATTAGAAGTGGTCTAACTAGACATCCCTGAAGTCAAACCTATCTCCTTATGGAAGAAAGAAGGGGAGCGCCATATATGGGTTCAACATGTGTGTCAAGTAATCATACCAAATCACAATCTAACTGCACGTGTCCATAACCTGCTAATCACCCTCACTTGAATCAACCACCTATGCCTGTCCTAAAATCCTCAAATGATGTTCTCCCACAAGACGTCTCACAAAATCGCACTATGACGGTACATACCCCCCCCCCTTAAGCAAGGTTAAATGCTAGAACAACATCCATGAAGCATGTCAGACCTCCATTATAATGTTTTCCACATGATAGGCTCACAAAGATCTAGTTAAGCATGCATATCCATTAGGTGACCATTCGACATGTCCAACAAAGGGCTCACTCTACTATTCCTAGTGGTTATAACAGAAAAGAGAAGTAAACTACCCATAAAGCACTCTAATATTCCTAGTGGTTATAACAGAAAAGAGAAGTAAACTACCCATAAAGCACTCTAATATTCCTAGTGGTTAAACAAGAAAGAGAAGTAAACTACCCATAAAGACCATCCTAACCCAGATCCGACATCCGATCACTGCCTGCTATCCCCTGTTCTGGGATTCCTCATCACTGCTTCCCGGGGCAGCTGGGGAGATCCGTTCACAACCTGTGGGCCAGTCTCGTACGGCGAGGCGGGATGGGGACTCGGTATCCGAAGAGTCCGTCAGGCGTAGGTCGTCCGGTCTCGGAGCCGGGGGTCTGGTGACGGCCGGCTTCCGGGGGCAATCGTAACGCGTGTGGCCCGGCCTGCCACACCGGAAGCAATGTCCGTTCCGCCAAGGGCAATTCATCATTGGATGCGCACCACCGCAAATGACGCAGGGCTTTGGTGGTTCCGGTCCCTCCCCCGTCGCCTGCCCGAATTTCGGCCCTTTCTTCTGACGTTTGGTTGCTCTGTCGCTCGGGTACGGGCCTCCTGTTGGGCCGGGGTAGGGTGTGCCCGTCGTGTACGCTCTAGTTCCGCGCGCACGGCCAAGTTGACCGCTCCCTGAAAGGTGGAAACGCCAGTTGGTGGTATCCCACGAGGGTTACCACCACCGGTGCCGTGCTGCGCGTGATCGACACTCTCAAGCTCCTGGGTCAGTATACCCACGTGCTCCGCAAGGTCTAGTAGATGCCTAGCCACGTCGCGCAGCTGGTTGCGTAGTAAGCGGTTCGCCTCTGCCGATGCTCTGGTTCGGACCATTGTCTGTACGGACACACCACCCAGACTTAGCACTCAACTCTACTAGAAAGAACCACCGTAATATCGAGAAGGAAAGGAAAACGTTATCTACAAATCCCCTCCCCGATCTCTCTCGTCCTAATTCTTAAACCCTACATATTTCATTTATTTGTAGTTAAGTGTGATGTCTCGGTGGATGTTGGGCCGCCACTGTTGTGATTAAAGTGAAGTCTCTGATACCATCTTAATCTGTCACGCCCCGGGGGTTTTATTTTAGCGGAAACGGTACACAAAGGTAAGCGTAAGGCGCGTACAAAATTTTTCTTTTAAAACCTTCTTCCCCGGCGCGTGCCCAGACCCGCCACATATACAGATTTACTCGAAAAATCGGGCAGAGTCTCCTCTGTATATGCACGGCGTCGCGGCTATTACAACCGTCACACACAAGCAATCATTTAAATTTAATCACAACAGTTTGAGGTAGCATGGTGCATGAAGACTAAACAATACCCGTGGCCAGTCAAGTTGAAAGTATAAACTCACTGTTTTGAAAACAGGCCCACACGGCCTTAGGTTTTGAAACCAGTTTACGAAGTCCTTTTTCTTTTGCTTTCTGGTTGATTTGCTTAGAAAACGGCCAACCGGGAATGATAAAGGAAAAGAAAGTACTCAACATCCACACGACCCCACAAGGGTATCGAGAACCACACAATAACTTACAGTTCCGAATGAAATGCAATGCAGAGAGAATAAATAAAAACAGCATACTAGGGCCCCTCAGCCCGACTGCTACCACCTCGGCCTCACCGTCGCCTACCTCTACCCCCTGGAGGTACCTGTCACAGAGTGGGTAGTCAGTGACACTATCATAAAAACAGTACTAAGCAGTAAAGTAGTACCAAACCATAAAGTAAGACTAGCTGGGGCAATCCACTTCTCTCAAACGGGTAACACCTGTATCACCTGTAACACCAGCAATACCTGTAACACCTGTAACACCAGCAATACCTGTAACACCTGTAACACTTTTATCACCTTTACCCCTGTAACACCTGACCGCGTCGGGATCCAATCCCGGCGGTCCCACACCTGACCCCATCGGGATCCAATCCCTTCGTCGGGTCCCACACCTGACCCCATCGGGATCCAATCCCTTCGTCGGGTCCCACCGCTCGCACCTTCGTGCCTCAAACCCCACACCTACGGGGGCCCCACTACGTCACCTCGTGGGTAAACACGGGTCAAAGACCGCCTTTCCGGAAAAGAGCACCCTTTGCGGTGGCCAAACCGCGGATGCGCGTGTCGCACTCGAGCATAGTAACAAAACACGGGGTAATATAGTAAATCATAGAAGCCGTCAGTGTTAGTACAGGTTAACATAATATTTAACATCCTCCCCGGAACACTAACATTACCAAACCTCGGGAGAAAAACCCACACTGTTTCAATCCAAGCACAAGGTCCATATAAAGTTTAGAACATCCCTTCTTTTTCTATATTTTCTTTTTCTCTTTGTGCTAAACGTTAGCACAGTCAAACAAGTAGTGCCTATCACCCTTCGATCTTTAACCCCAAGTACGCACAAGATTGAACCCACCCAATTTAGTAGAATTAAAAGCAAGGACTGAAAGCAACAACCCACCTTGTTGTCGCGCTCCTGACCGATGTTAGGTTCTCTCGTGTCTCGGGTACCCGCCCGGGCCTACACGAATCTCGATTTCGTTGGCTAGGGTTGATCTAGGGGATGATCGTCCTGTTCTTGGGTGAAGGGTATGCCGGCGTTCTTCCTTCTCCTCACCCGCTCCGCCTTGCTTCTCCTCTCGATCGATTGGGGAAAGGGTACGCTCGGTTGGGAAACTGGAAGTTTGGGGAAATTGTGTTTCCTTTTTCCGTTCCTTTGGGGTTTCGTACGTAGGGGGGTTAAGGGGAGTTGTGGGGAGTTGTGGGGAGTGGCCGGTAGTTGGGGAAGTAGTGGGAAGTTGGGGCGGTTAGTGGGGAAGTGGTGGGAAGTTGGGGGAAGTAGTGGGAAGTTGGAGCGGTTAGTGGGGAAGTGGTGGGAAGTTGGGGGAAGTAGTGGGAAGTTGGGGCGGTTAGTGGGGAAGTGGTGGGAAGTTGGGGGAAGTAGTGGGAAGTTGGGGGAAGTAGTGGGAAGTGGTGGGAAGTTGGGGGCGGTTAGGAAAGGGAATTAACCAAATTTAAATCAACGCGGGTAATTAACACGGGTACGAATCGGGGTCCGGTCCGCCTCAAAAACCGTGCTGGTTGCCTGAATCGTTAGCCAACTTCCGGAATTTATTCCGGGAGATTCCGGCGTCGGAATTCAAAACCGATTTCGCCGCCGTTCTCCGTTTCGCGAGCCCTATCAACTAAAAAATACCCGCGGGCCCTGACGGTCGGTCCGGAAACAATAAATTATTCGATCACCCTCCGAGTCTAAATGAAATAAATAAACCAAAAGTGGACCCTAGCAATTATTTTAAACCGGCGGTTACTACAGGAGCACTTACGAATTCTTCTCCGGAATCTCAGGGACCAGAAGCTGTTTGCTAAATTTAAGAATGTGGGTTATGACTTCGCGAAGTGGACTCTTTGGGGCACATTGTGTCAGCAACGGGAAACACAAAGAATGTGAACGGAACTGCTCGACATACGATCCGGAGCTGGCTGCAGTCGTCTTCGTTTTAAAGCTTTGGAGACACCACCTTTTGGAGTTCGTTGTGATGTGTTTTCGGATCGCCAAAGTCTTAAGTTTTGTTCACATAGAAGGACTTGTTTTTTTTTTTTTTTTTGCGGCGCATCCAGGTGACACGAAGATGTACAAGGACCTCAAGCAAAATTTTTGGTGGACTAGAGACACTCGGCTGGTGTCGAACCTTTGGCAAGTCTGCAACGAGCTCTAGAGACTAAACCACACTTCAGCACGGCGTTTTCACCCCCAGACCGGCGAACAGCCGGAGCGAATGAGCCGGACTCTCGAAGATGTGCTCTGAACCTGCTTACTTGATTTGGGTGATGGATGGTCACTGTTTTCGAGCTTAAAGAGGACTTGAGCTCCGACAGAACACCGGTGCGGATCTTAGCACGTGAGGATAAAAAGGACCGCGCAACCGGACAATCCCCTATGGGAAGGTGCAGTGGAGCAACCAGGAAGAATGTGAAGCGACTTGGGAACTGGCGTCTGAGAAGAGGGAGTGCTACCGAGATTTACTCGTTGCGGACCAGGATTAAGTTTCGAGGACGAAACTTCTTTTAAGTGGTGAGTGATGTAGAGTCCTGGCGTCCCCTTGCCCTGGTATGCCTCCCTTTTATTTCTGACGGGACTGTTAGGAATACTTTTCTGTGTTTTCTGCAATGGGCTGGCCTGGACCGCGAGCATTTTTCTGCGATTGAGCTCGAAGAACGGAGGACGGCAAAGCGAACGGATTCGGATTCCGATTTGCGGATCTCCCGGAATGGGGGTCAAAGCGTTTGCTTTTAACTGGTGCATCGGAATCCGTGCTAGGCGGCCGACACGCTTTTCGAGGCGATCAGACTTTTCATCTTGTTATGTCCGTGGGTTATTTTATCCTTTGGGTGGTACCTCGACCTTTCGGTTTTTCGTTTTGGGTCCTAAATTAATATTTTCGGCAGGTAAGGGGAGGGGTCGAAATTCGAGAATTTTCGGGCTGATCGTCGGAGTTTGCGGGTACTTTTAGGTGGTAGAGCTCGCAAAACGGTGAACGGTGGCGCGATCGGATTTGAATTCCGACCCCGGGATCTCCCAGAATTTAAATTTGAAGTTTGGACCCCTTTTAGGCGCTCCGGGATTCGTGCGAGCGATTGACACGCTTTACGAGACAATCTTAGCCGTCGGTTTTGTTCCGGTTATTTTTAGGGTTTCTTTAGAACCGGGGGCCGTAGGGTTTTTCCTCCTTGGGTTTTTCTCTTGACGGCTAGGGTTTAAGGCGGCTCTTTTTAAGAAAGAGAAAGGGGGAACCCCAATTCTTTTTCCTCTTTTTTCAACCGTGGGCGGACGGAGAGATGGGGAGAGGCCTTTCTGCGAGATTGATCGAGCGAGGAACGGGCGACCCACCTTCTTCCTCCTCCTCCAGGGAATCCAAGGTTAGCGTCGTTGCTTTTATTTTCTAGGGTTAGCGTTTCGGGTGGTGACGGTGGTGGTTTGGATGTCGCGGGCGACGCGGGTTTGGTGTTGAACGGGAGGCCGCCGCCGCCGTTGTCAAACGGGAGGCCGCCGCCGCCGTTAACTTGGTCTCGAGGTCGTCGCCGAAGCCACCGGAGTCGTGTGGTCGCAGCCGGAGCCGAAAAAGGGGCACAAATTAGGGTTACTGTTCATTTTCCGGCCTGCCTTCAGCCACGCGGTCCACAGGAGTGGCGTGCGCCCGGCGCACGTCCCACAGCCCGAAGGCGCGGAACCGGGCGCACGGTCGCGTGCGCCAGCCCGGCCTGCGCACCGCGGTGCACGCCTCCAGCGTGCACCCGGTGCGCGTCGTCGCGGCCCATAGGGGTGAGCCCGGTGCGCGCCGGCGCGTGCACCGGCCCGGCCCGTTTGCCGCGGTGCACGCCTCTAGCGTGCACCCGGCACATGCCGCAGAGACCGTGGGGGGTGAGCCCGGTGCACGCCCTGCGCGTGCACCGGCCCGGGCCCAAGATGCTTGGTGCACGCGCCCGGGTGAGCCCGGTCCACGCCGCGCATCCTCCGTGCTGTGGACCCGGTCCACGCTTCTGCCCGTGCACCAGCCCCCAACCCGGAAGCCCAGAAACTCCGTTTTTGGCCCGTTTCGCCCCGTTTTTGAGTATTTTTGACCGCGATGATGTTATTAACGATGCTTCTTACTGTAGTTCTTTTCAGGCACAAGGTGGGAGCGTTTTAACTGAGGTTTCCGCACACCTTCTTCGCGTTTCAGGTGGGTACATCCTTAGAACCCCTTTATGCCCATTTTCGTTACTGTCATGATTATCGTGTGGTGTGTACTCGGCTCATTATTGTTGGTTACGTTTTGGGTGCTTGGTTCATTATGGTTGGGTTCGTCTTGGGTACTTGGTTCATTATTGTGGGTTCTGTTTTGGGATTCGGCGTCGGGTTTTCGGCAATTGTATCTTGTTTAAAATAAATATTTAATTGTGCTAACGTGGTGTTCTTTGTGGTATTTATTGTTGAGTATGCATGTTAGCGGGTTACTTCTAGCACACATATTATCGCCCTGTTTTCGATTATACATGTTAGCGGGTTACCTTCGATCACACGTGTTACTGTTTTACTCTTAATTATACAGGTTGCCGTTTTACTCTTGTTATATATTATGATGCTAACATGATGGTGGTTATGGTTACTTGGCTCGAGGCTGCAACACGCGCACCCGCGGTTTGGCCACCGCAAAGGGTGCGCTTTTCCGGAAAAGTGGTCTATGACCCGTGTATACCCACGAGGTGACGTAGTGGGGCCCCTTATTAGTTGTGGAGTTGAGGCGCCGAGGTGCGAGCGGTGCGACCCGTCGGTTTAGTTGTCCGACGTGGTCGGGTATTGCAGGTACGGTGCGACCCGTCGGTTTAGTTGTCCGACATGGTCGGATATTGCAGGTACGGTACGGCCGTCGGTTTAGTCGTCCGACGTGGCCAGGTATTACAGGTTACAGGCGTACAGGTTGCCGTTTCCCCTCTTGAGAGGGTGGTTGCTCCGGTTGTCTTCACGGTTTGTTTATTATATTTTCCCGTTCTATTATTATTAGTCACTGACTTCCCACTTCGTGACAGGGTTCAGGCGGGGGGAGAGGTAGGCGGCGGTGAGGACGGGGCAGGAGCAGCTGGGTCGCTGGGGACCCTGGATTGTATTTTCTCTTTTATTCCTTGCATTTCATTTACTTTGTAGTTATGTGTGAGGTTCTCGATACCCTCGTGGGGTCGGCATGGATGTCGGTATGGATTGCATTTAGCTATCTTCGTATGCGTTACTTTTCTTCACTTCTGTTGGCCGATTGAAAAAGAAAACCAAACCAAAGAAAAGATTTCGAAAACCGTTTTTAAAATCTAAGTGTCGCGTGGGCACTGGTTTCAAAACCCTGTGGATTTATGGATTGCGAAATGGATTTCAAAACTTGGGTGTCGTGTGGGCACCGTTTTCAAAACCTTGTGGATTTATGCGGATTGTGAAACTCGTTTTCAAAACATAAGCGCCGGGTGGGTGCTCTTTTAAATCTGTGGATTTATCCTTTTCAAATTAATCGACCATACGCTTTAACAAACTTGAATGCTAGTTGTATGTTAGTAACCGTTGTGATTGAATGGTTGTGAATGTTTGGGGGATGTACTAAATGCTACGCCGTGCACGTACAGGGGAGACTCTGTCCGTTTGCAGAGAGATCCTGTATGTGCGGCGGGTCTGGGCACGCGCCGGGGAAGAGAAGTCTTCTTTTGAAAAAAAAAAAAAAAAAAAAAAACGAACCGTTTCCGCTAAAACAAACCCCCGGGGCGTGACACTCTGCGATCCCCAAACCGAACGCCTCCGGCCGCCGCACCATCTCGCCGGAAAAAGCAAGAAAACCCACCTTGCTTTCGAGTGGGTTGGGGGAGGGGTCACCATTGGCCTTGGGATCTCTCCAATCCACAACTGAGAGCATCTTCAGCCACCAGGGAGCCAGATCCCAGAGTCCCGGCGCCCAGGACCGCCGCGCGCCACCGGGCCACCCTTCTTGTTCTTCCCCGGGTCCGGCAAGCTGAGCCCGTTGCTTATGGATTTTTTTTAGCAACTTGAAGCCTTGCAGTCAGCAACTGACATCCCAAGGGTGTTCCTGGTGTAGCGCCGCGGCCTCTGAACCTGTGGTTGCCGTCGGGGGAAACTAGGATCGCCGGAACCCTAACCTTGGCCGGGATTCATGCGCATGGCCTCCGGAGCTCCGGCTTTGGATCCAACTTGACCAGAATTCACTGCTGGTCCTCGGGAAGTCCTCCAAGAAATTTGGGAGGCTCTGGTACAGTGTGGAGTGCGGGGGGAGCAAACCCTAACATGAGGGTTCATGGTGTTGGCCGCCCACCGCACCCGTCGCTCCCTCCGGCGCCGGCAAGCTCTGGTAAGTGTTCTTGCACCTCAAGCTAGCCTCTAGACCAGTTGCATGCAACCCATGCTGGCCCTTTTCAAAGTTGCCATTAATGGACTCCTTAAGCTCTATTTTCCTTCTCCTCGGGTTGGGGGTGCACAGGAGCTTCCAAGCTTGCGTGGTTGAGGACCCTTGCACATCTGGAGATGAATGGAAGGCTGTGCTCACATTTATTTGAAGGGTGACCGACTGGGAGTGATTCTCGGCCAACTTGAGCTCCATCAATTGAAGGTCGGGATCATCTTGCTCCAACGAATAAACCTGCTGTGCTGCGACCTCCCACAGGTGAGCCCCCAAGCCTTTGTGATGTCCTTTGAGTGATGCTCAACTTGATTTCTGTCCAGAGTCCCTGGATTAGCAAATAACTAAAACCAGTCCTATATAAAGCCTTAGGTGTTCACTTGACTACAACAGGTTATTGGGTAACTTGGCTGAGGCCCAGAGGTGAGCCCTCGACTTTCTTGACCCTATTTATCATGGTGCTCACTCTAATCCCGATAAAGAAAAAGTTGTTAGTTTAATCTTGCAATGTAGCTTAATGTGAACATAGCTTTTATGGGCCAACTTTGCCCTCGGACTTCGTGTCAGCCCCATCTTGTGAGCACGGCCTTGGTCTTGTCGTAACGGACGAGCTGAAACTTACGGCGCAGCTTTTGGATTCCCGGATTGGGAGATCGAGTCGAAACAGCGGTTAAATTGGTGTATTTATGCAATTTTAGGATATGTTAGGTACTAAAATGCAATTGTAACGCTCCGGCTGTCTTTAGACAGTATTTACATACCCACTGAGTATTTTTCTTAAGTTCCGTAGACTCCGGTTGAGCGGGAATCGGATACCGTTCCGTAAATTGGCAAAATTGCCGGTTTTACGGTTTACGGCGCGAGTTTCGCGTTCTAGTTTGGATTCTGGTCGTCAGCTTTCGTCTCTGGTTACCCCCGACATTGTCCTGGCTGGTCCAGTGACTTTAGTTTTCTGTTGGGAGATTCCGAAGCCAAAATCGGCTTTTCGGGAGTCGTGCAAGTAATTATGGCAACATTTCGACACAGATATTTACGATTGAGTCCCTGTCTGTCCGAACAACTAAAATGTGTTGTTTAGCGACAGCAGAGGGAGTTTTGTAGCATTCGGATATTTGTAGACCGTCGGCGGGTCATATCTAGTGATTCAGCGGTTTTCGGGAACTTTGGTTTAAGCCTAGTGTCGGCTAAGTTTCCCGTATTAGCGACATGTTATGGTTCTGTTGTCGGGATGGGTATGAGTGAGTCTATCACTGATTACAGGTTCTATTCAGGACCCAGTTGTTCAGCACCAGCCTCCCAGTAGCTGTGCGGGAGTTCGAGGACCTGCCTACATCCAGGTGGGTTATCTTCGGTCCGGGCTTTATCTTTTCGGCCCTCTGGTTGCTTTAGTCCAGTCAGACACCTGTTCTTCTATTTAGCCCAGATTATGTTTATGAGCTTTATTCTGTTGATTTAGTATCCTTTGCATATACCTGGACATATACCTGCTTGATTGGTCATTAGTTAGATGACAGTTCATTAGCTCATATTTGGACATTTATATCATGCTTGCTCGATCACTACATAGACTTGCTTTTATTCAGAGATACACATTCTTGTATTCCAGACTGCATGATATACGATTGATATATAGACATCTGCATCCCTGTGGGGATTTCCGGCATGTTGCCGATTACCCGGTCTGTGGATCGTGGGATTTAGCATTCGCATTATGATCGTTGTGCACCTGCTGTGCGTTCGCGTACGCTGTGGGATTGATCCCCCACATTGCGTTCTTTACCGGTAAAGGTCGGATTGACCCGTGAGCTCGCCCCTCTTGCTGTATCACTGGGTACGGGGAGCCCCTCGGCTGTACCGATATGAGGAAACTCTCGGCTGTACCTTTAGGTACGAGGATCCTCTCGGCTATATCAATGGTACGGGGTTGCCGTTCAGCTCTGCTAGGTGGAATCCAGTATGATTGTGGTTGGCTTGGCATGGATATCTTCGCCTGAGGTCCCCGTGACCAATAGTGGCATCGGTTAGTACTTGCTATTCTTTTGTTGATGCATAGCTGATATTTCGATATTCTAACACGTTCTGCTGTTTAGTCATATATCCATATCTGCACAGTTATATCCTGATTTCTAGCATTTATTATCTATAGCTCCCTTATGCTTGATTGCCTGCCTTTTTCAGCTTTACCTATGGATTTATCTACTATCCGCAGATTTTAGTACCCAGTAGGTACGATTAGCTATTTATCGGCTCGTCGTGCCCACTGGGATACACTCCGGTGTGTCTCACACCCTCGGATGACTGTTTTTCAGGTCGAGCGGGTGTTGGGATGTCGGGACGTGTTGGTATTTCGCTGTTCTTTTGGTAAGCACGTTGGCTGCAGACAACGGACTGTCGAAAGAACTGAGGAAATACTCTGCCCTGTAATGGGGAGTATCAGATTGGGTCTAAATTAGTAGCCTTAGAGTTGTCGACACCTTGCGACTGATTTCGTAGCCCTCGAATAAACTATATGAGCATTCCCTAGGGTATGACTCTAGTTGTAAGCTCCGGGAATAAAACTTTTTTTTTTAAGTTGTAAGTTTCAGGGACGAAACTTCTTTTAAGTTGTAAGTGATGTAGAAACTCGAAATATCTTATTTTTAATAAATAGGTTAAAAAGTGAATTCTGATCTAGTTTTGAATTCAAAAGACCCTTGTTGACCTATTTGGTCAAGCGCCAGTGTGCAAGTTGCACTATTTACTAGGCAAAATGGCTATTTGTCAATCCGGACCTGATCTTGGAAATCCGAATTGACCGTTGCGATCGTCTCGTCAAACTGAGCGAGATTCATATTCAGCACTTTTTGATCTGATAGTCGGATCTTCCAGAATTTAACGAAGAAACGATCAAATAGCCGCGACCAATGCAACAGTGTCTACGCACAGGTCACTTAAGTGAAGTTACTGTAGATGAACAGTAACCCCAATTTTCGGGACCCCGACGAATGCGATGCTAACCAATTCACTATCTGGAAGCCGAACATAGGGATCCAGGTAGTCGATTTGATCAGTTTCGTCGTTCTGAACGAAATGGCGCTGACGAAATTTGCATCTGACGAGCCTAAAGCATCGTAAAGCGTGCCGAACTGTATAAATTACAGTATAAGATGGAATTTAAAAATTATGGAGCTAAATTTAGCGAACCAAAATCGCTATCTGATAGGTTTCGTCGAGCCGGACGTCGTGGCGAAGTCCATTTTTCGTTTCGACGACCAGAACACCTCGAAAAGCATGAAATATGGCAGAAAATGCGATAAATTGCACGAAAACCCTATAGTTCGTGCCTCGAAGACCGTGCAACTCATTGGAGAGGGACTTTTGTGTGAAATGAACATGCTGTAAAGGACCCAGCTCTTAATATCAGGAGTTGAGGGTGTAAGTCGCAATTGTACACTTACTATATATATAGATGCATTTAGGGTTAGATCTCCTCTAAACCCTATACCCCGAAGCCTATGCCCTAGCCGCACCACCCAGCAACCTCCCCTCCTTCTTCTCTGCGATCCCCAAACCGAACGCCGCCGGCGGCCGCACCATCTCGCCGGAAAAAGCAAGAAAACCCACCTTGCTTTCGAGTGGGTTGGGGGAGGGGTCACCATTGGCCTTGGGATCTCTCCAATCCACAACTGAGAGCATCTTCAGCCACCAGGGAGCCAGATCCCAGAGTCCCGGCGCCCAGGACCGCCGCGCGCCACCGGGCCACCCTTCTTGTTCTTCCCCGGGTCCGGCAAGCTGAGCCCGTTGCTTATGGATTTTTTTTAGCAACTTGAAGCCTTGCAGTCAGCAACTGACATCCCAAGGGTGTTCCTGGTGTAGCGCCGCGGCCTCTGAACCTGTGGTTGCCGTCGGGGGAAACTAGGATCGCCGGAACCCTAATCTTGGCCGGGATTCATGCGCATGGCCTCCGGAGCTCCGGCTTTGGATCCAACTTAACAGAATTCACTGCTGGTCCTCGGGAAGTCCTCCAAGAAATTTGGGAGGCTCTGGTACAGTGTGGAGTGCGGGGGGAGCAAACCCTAACATGAGGGTTCATGGTGTTGGCCGCCCACCGCACCCGTCGCTCCCTCCGGCGCCGGCAAGCTCTGGTAAGTGTTCTTGCACCTCAAGCTAGCCTCTAGACTAGTTGCATGCAACCCATGCTGGCCCTTTTCAATGTTGCCATTAATGGACTCCTTAAGCTCTATTTTCCTTCTCCTCGGGTTGGGGGTGCACAGGAGCTTCCAAGCTTGCGTGGTTGAGGACCCTTGCACATCTGGAGATGAATGGAAGGCTGTGCTCACATTTATTTGAAGGGTGACCGACTGGGAGTGATTCTCGGCCAACTTGAGCTCCATCAATTGAAGGTCGGGATCATCTTGCTCCAACGATTAAACCTGCTGTGCTGCGACCTCCCACAGGTGAGCCCCCAAGCCTTTGTGATGTCCTTTGAGTGATGCTCAACTTGATTTCTGTCCAGAGTCCCTGGATTAGCAAATAACTAAAACCAGTCCTATATAAAGCCTTAGGTGGTCACTTGACTACAACAGGTTATTGGGTAACTTGGCTGAGGCCCAGAGGTGAGCCCTCGACTTTCTTGACCCTATTTAGCATGGTGCTCACTCTAATCCCGATAAAGAACAAGTTGTTAGTTTAATCTTGCAATGTAGCTTAATGTGAACATAGCTTTTATGGGCCAACTTTGCCCTCGGACTTCGTGTCAGCCCCAGCTTGTGAGCACGGCCTTGGTCTTGTCGTAACGGACGCGCTGAAACTTACGGCGCAGCTTTTGGATTCCCGGATTGGGAGATCGTGTCGAAACAGCGGTTAAATTGGTGTATTTATGCAATTTTAGGATATGTTAGGTACTAAAATGCAATTGTAACGCTCCGGCTGTCTTTAGACAGTATTTACATACCCACTGAGCATTTTTCTTAAGTTCCGTAGACTCCGGTTGAGCGGGAATCGGATATCGTTCCGTAAATTGGCAAAATTGCCGGTTTTACGGTTTACGGCGCGAGTTTCGCGTTCTAGTTTGGATTCTGGTCGTCAGTTTTCGTCTCTGGTTACCCCCGACATTGTCCTGGCTGGTCCAGTGACTTTAGTTTTCTGTTGGGAGACTCCGAAACCAAAATCGGCTTTTCGGGAGTCGTGCAAGTAATTATGGCAACATTTCGACACAGATATTTACGATTGAGTCCCTGTCTGTCCGAACAACTAAAATGTGTTGTTTAGGGACAGCAGAGGGAGTTTTGTAGCATTCGGATATTTGTAGACCGTCGGCGGGTCATATCTAGTGATTCAGTGGTTTTCGGGAACTTTGGTTTAAGCCTAGTGTCGGCTAAGTTTCCCGTATTAGCGACATGTTATGGTTCTGTTGTCGGGATGGGTATGAGTGAGTCTATCACTGATTACAGGTTCTATTCAGGACCCAGTTGTTCAGCACCAGCCTCCCAGTAGCTTTGCGGGAGTTCGAGGATCTGCCTACATCCAGGTGGGTTATCTTCGGTCCGGGCTTTATCTTTTCGGCCCTCTGGTTGCTTTAGTCCAGTCGGACACCTGTTCTTCTATTTAGCCCAGATTATGTTTATGAGCTTTATTCTGTTGATTTAGTATCCTTTGCATATACCTGGACATATACCTGCTTGATTGGTCATTAGTTAGATGACAGTTCATTAGCTCATATTTGGACATTTATATCATGCTTGCTCGATCACTACATAGACTTGCTTTTATTCAGAGATACACATTCTTGTATTCCAGACTGCATGATATACGATTGATATATAGACATCTGCATCCCTGTGGGGATTTCCGGCATGTTGCCGATTACCCGGTCTGTGGACCGTGGGATTTAGCATTCGCATTATGATCGTTGTGCACCTGCTGTGCGTTCGCGTACGCTGTGGGATTGATCCCCCACATTGCGTTCTTTACCGGTAAAGGGTCTGATTGACCCGTGAGCTCGCCCCTCTTGCTGTATCACTGGGTACGGGGAGCCCCTCGGCTGTACCGATATGAGGAAACTCTCGGCTGTACCTTTAGGTACGAGGATCCTCTCGGCTATATCAATGGTACGGGGTTGCCGTTCAGCTCTGCTAGGTGGAATCCAGTATGATTGTGGTTGGCTTGGCATGGATATCTTCGCCTGAGGTCCCCGTGACCAATAGTGGCATCGGTTAGTACTTGCTATTCTTTTGTTGATGCATAGCTGATATTTCGATATTCTAGCACGTTCTGCTGTTTAGTCATATATCCATATCTGCACAGTTATATCCTAATTTCTAGCATTTATTATCTATAGCTCCCTTATGCTTGATTGCCTGCCTTTTTCAGCTTTACCTATGGATTTATCTACTATCCGCAGATTTTAGTACCCAGTAGGTACGATTAGCTATTTCTCGGCTCGTCGTGCCCACTGGGATACACTCCGGTGTGTCTCACACCCTCGGGTGACTGTTTTTCAGGTCGAGCGGGTGTTGGGATGTCGGGACATGTTGGTGAGGTTCCGTGTTAGCAGTCGACCCATGACAGCCGCTACCTTTAATTATTCCGCAAAATATGTAAAAGAGTTGTAATTTAATTGTTTAGTTTTACGTAATTTAGTTACTCTGATGTTGTTGCAAAGGCCTAGCCGTGCATGTATAGAGAAGGCTCAATTCCATGGAGGGAATTGAGAATTTTCTATATATGTGGCGGTCTGTCGCGCCCTGGCTGTTTTCAAACTCTGATTTAGAAAAAAAAAAAAAAAAAAAAAAAAAAAAAAAAAAATTAAGAGGCTGTTTTTCGAACTCGGGGCGTAACAGATTAAATGGTATCAGAGAAATAGGAAGACGATGCCTAGGTTTGGTTAGGAACGAACCCTAGGATGACTTGTGTTCACGAGAGAGCGCAGGGTATTCGCATAGTGGTTTGGAGCTCAGGTGTGTTTCACACAGTTGAGTCTCGTTGTTTTGGTTTTTAGTCGTACGCGCTCTGGTTTTTGGGATCGTTGTTAGTGCAGGGTTAGCCGCGGTCATGGTTTCGGCTGTGGGCTTGATGTTTCAGTGGAGCCAGAGTGCTCGGATCAGTTACAGTGGTTAAAGGTTAAATCACTGTTCTTGTCGTAATCGTCCAGCTGATGGCACAGCAGTAGATGACTGCTAGTATTGCACTAGCCTCACAGTTTGCTTAGAGGTTGAACAAGTTGTTGATCCTTCAGTGTCCCCGTGTCATAATTCAGTAGCCTATGGGCCCGATGGTAACCCTGTTTTGGGATGGATTCAAATTGGCCCCACCTTTTGCACAGATTGTGTGGACCGACGTGGACTCTCTTATGAGTTAGTCATGGTGATATTTATAACCACGAGGTGGTAGTGATCCTTGATAAAGGTTATGTTTTTAGCACTGAGATTGTGTTGGGAGGTATGTGATATACCTTCTGATAGGAGTTGCGTCCCCAACTAGTTGTTGGCGACAGATCTATGGTATTTCGCTGTTCTTTTGGTAAGCACGTTGGCTGCAGACAACGGACTGTCAAAAGAACTGAGGAAATACTCTGCCCTGTAATGGGGAGTATCAGATTGGGTCTAAATTAGTAGCCTTAGAGTTGTCGACACCTTGCGACTGATTTCGTAGCCCTCGAATAAACTATATGAGCATTCCCTAGGGTATGACTCTAGTTGTAAGCTCTGGGAATAAATCTTTTTTTTTTAAGTTGTAAGTTTCAGGGACGAAACTTCTTTTAAGTTGTAAGTGATGTAGAAACTCGAAATATCTTATTTTTAATAAATAGGTTAAAAAGTGAATTCTGATCTAGTTTTGAATTCAAAAGACCCTTGTTGACCTATTTGGTCAAGCGCCAGTGTGCAAGTTGCACTATTTACTAGGCAAAATGGCTATTTGTCAATCCGGACCTGATCTTGGAAATCCGAATTGACCGTTGCGATCGTCTCGTCAAACTGAGCGAGATTCATATTCAGCACTTTTTGATATGATAGTCGGATCTTCCAGAATTTATCGAAGAAACGATCAAATAGCCGCGACCAATGCAACAGTGTCTACGCACAGGTCACTTAAGTGAAGTTACTGTAGATGAACAGTAACCCCAATTTTCGGGACCCCGACGAATGCGATGCTAACCAATTCACTGTCTGGAAGCCGAACATAGGGATCCAGGTAGTCGATTTGATCAGTTTCGTCGTTCTGAACGAAATGGCGCTGACGAAATTTGCATCTGACGAGCCTAAAGCATCGTAAAGCGTGCCGAACTGTATAAATTACAGTATAAGATGGAATTTAAAAATTATGGAGCTAAATTTTAGCGAACCAAAATCGCAATCTGATAGGTTTCGTCGAGCCGGACGTCGTGGCGAAGTCCATTTTTCGTTTCGACGACCAGAACACCTCGAAAAGCATGAAATATGGCAGAAAATGCGATAAATTGCGCGAAAACCCTATAGTTCGTGCCTCGAAGACCGTGCAACTCATTGGAGAGGGACTTTTGTGTGAAATGAACATGCTGTAAAGGACCCAGCTCTTAATATCAGGAGTTGAGGGTGTAAGTCGCAATTGTACACTTACTATATATATAGATGCATTTAGGGTTAGATCTCCTCTAAACCCTATACCCCGAAGCCTATGCCCTAGCCGCACCACCCAGCAACCTCCCCTCCTTCTTCTCTGCGATCCCCAAACCGAACGCCGCCGGCGGCCGCACCATCTCGCCGGAAAAAGCAAGAAAACCCACCTTGCTTTCGAGTGGGTTGGGGGAGGGGTCACCATTGGCCTTGGGATCTCTCCAATCCACAACTGAGAGCATCTTCAGCCACCAGGGAGCCAGATCCCAGAGTCCCGGCGCCCAGGACCGCCGCGCGCCACCGGGCCACCCTTCTTGTTCTTCCCCGGGTCCGGCAAGCTGAGCCCGTTGCTTATGGATTTTTTTTAGCAACTTGAAGCCTTGCAGTCAGCAACTGACATCCCAAGGGTGTTCCTGGTGTAGCGCCGCGGCCTCTGAACCTGTGGTTGCCGTCGGGGGAAACTAGGATCGCCGGAACCCTAATCTTGGCCGGGATTCATGCGCATGGCCTCCGGAGCTCCGGCTTTGGATCCAACTTAACAGAATTCACTGCTGGTCCTCGGGAAGTCCTCCAAGAAATTTGGGAGGCTCTGGTACAGTGTGGAGTGCGGGGGGAGCAAACCCTAACATGAGGGTTCATGGTGTTGGCCGCCCACCGCACCCGTCGCTCCCTCCGGCGCCGGCAAGCTCTGGTAAGTGTTCTTGCACCTCAAGCTAGCCTCTAGACCAGTTGCATGCAACCCATGCTGGCCCTTTTCAATGTTGCCATTAATGGACTCCTTAAGCTCTATTTTCCTTCTCTTCGGGTTGGGGGTGCACAGGAGCTTCCAAGCTTGCGTGGTTGAGGACCCTTGCACATCTGGAGATGAATGGAAGGCTGTGCTCACATTTATTTGAAGGGTGACCGACTGGGAGTGATTCTCGGCCAACTTGAGCTCCATCAATTGAAGGTCGGGATCATCTTGCTCCAACGATTAAACCTGCTGTGCTGCGACCTCCCACAGGTGAGCCCCCAAGCCTTTGTGATGTCCTTTGAGTGATGCTCAACTTGATTTCTGTCCAGACTCCCTGGATTAGCAAATAACTAAAACCAGTCCTATATAAAGCCTTAGGTGGTCACTTGACTACAACAGGTTATTGGGTAACTTGGCTGAGGCCCAGAGGTGAGCCCTCGACTTTCTTGACCCTATTTAGCATGGTGCTCACTCTAATCCCGATAAAGAACAAGTTGTTAGTTTAATCTTGCAATGTAGCTTAATGTGAACATAGCTTTTATGGGCCAACTTTGCCCTCGGACTTCGTGTCAGCCCCAGCTTGTGAGCACGGCCTTGGTCTTGTCGTAACGGACGCGCTGAAACTTACGGCGCAGCTTTTGGATTCCCGGATTGGGAGATCGTGTCGAAACAGCGGTTAAATTGGTGTATTTATGCAATTTTAGGATATGTTAGGTACTAAAATGCAATTGTAACGCTCCGGCTGTCTTTAGACAGTATTTACATACCCACTGAGCATTTTTCTTAAGTTCCGTAGACTCCGGTTGAGCGGGAATCGGATATCGTTCCGTAAATTGGCAAAATTGCCGGTTTTACGGTTTACGGCGCGAGTTTCGCGTTCTAGTTTGGATTCTGGTCGTCAGTTTTCGTCTCTGGTTACCCCCGACATTGTCCTGGCTGGTCCAGTGACTTTAGTTTTCTGTTGGGAGACTCCGAAACCAAAATCGGCTTTTCGGGAGTCGTGCAAGTAATTATGGCAACATTTCGACACAGATATTTACGATTGAGTCCCTGTCTGTCCGAACAACTAAAATGTGTTGTTTAGGGACAGCAGAGGGAGTTTTGTAGCATTCGGATATTTGTAGACCGTCGGCGGGTCATATCTAGTGATTCAGTGGTTTTCGGGAACTTTGGTTTAAGCCTAGTGTCGGCTAAGTTTCCCGTATTAGCGACATGTTATGGTTCTGTTGTCGGGATGGGTATGAGTGAGTCTATCACTGATTACAGGTTCTATTCAGGACCCAGTTGTTCAGCACCAGCCTCCCAGTAGCTTTGCGGGAGTTCGAGGATCTGCCTACATCCAGGTGGGTTATCTTCGGTCCGGGCTTTATCTTTTCGGCCCTCTGGTTGCTTTAGTCCAGTCGGACACCTGTTCTTCTATTTAGCCCAGATTATGTTTATGAGCTTTATTCTGTTGATTTAGTATCCTTTGCATATACCTGGACATATACCTGCTTGATTGGTCATTAGTTAGATGACAGTTCATTAGCTCATATTTGGACATTTATATCATGCTTGCTCGATCACTACATAGACTTGCTTTTATTCAGAGATACACATTCTTGTATTCCAGACTGCATGATATACGATTGATATATAGACATCTGCATCCCTGTGGGGATTTCCGGCATGTTGCCGATTACCCGGTCTGTGGACCGTGGGATTTAGCATTCGCATTATGATCGTTGTGCACCTGCTGTGCGTTCGCGTACGCTGTGGGATTGATCCCCCACATTGCGTTCTTTACCGGTAAAGGGTCTGATTGACCCGTGAGCTCGCCCCTCTTGCTGTATCACTGGGTACGGGGAGCCCCTCGGCTGTACCGATATGAGGAAACTCTCGGCTGTACCTTTAGGTACGAGGATCCTCTCGGCTATATCAATGGTACGGGGTTGCCGTTCAGCTCTGCTAGGTGGAATCCAGTATGATTGTGGTTGGCTTGGCATGGATATCTTCGCCTGAGGTCCCCGTGACCAATAGTGGCATCGGTTAGTACTTGCTATTCTTTTGTTGATGCATAGCTGATATTTCGATATTCTAGCACGTTCTGCTGTTTAGTCATATATCCATATCTGCACAGTTATATCCTGATTTCTAGCATTTATTATCTATAGCTCCCTTATGCTTGATTGCCTGCCTTTTTCAGCTTTACCTATGGATTTATCTACTATCCGCAGATTTTAGTACCCAGTAGGTACGATTAGCTATTTCTCGGCTCGTCGTGCCCACTGGGATACACTCCGGTGTGTCTCACACCCTCGGGTGACTGTTTTTCAGGTCGAGCGGGTGTTGGGATGTCGGGACGTGTTGGTGAGGTTCCGTGTTAGCAGTCGACCCATGACAGCCGCTACCTTTAATTATTCCGCAAAATATGTAAAAGAGTTGTAATTTAATTGTTTAGTTTTACGTAATTTAGTTACTCTGATGTTGTTGCAAAGGCCTAGCCGTGCATGTATAGAGAAGGCTCAATTCCATGGAGGGAATTGAGAATTTTCTATATATGTGGCGGTCTGTCGCGCCCTGGCTGTTTTCAAACTCTGATTTAGAAAAAAAAAAAAAAAAAAAAAAAAAAAAAAAAAAAAATTAAGAGGCTGTTTTTCGAACTCGGGGCGTAACAGATTAAATGGTATCAGAGAAATAGGAAGACGATGCCTAGGTTTGGTTAGGAACGAACCCTAGGATGACTTGTGTTCACGAGAGAGCGCAGGGTATTCGCATAGTGGTTTGGAGCTCAGGTGTGTTTCACACAGTTGAGTCTCGTTGTTTTGGTTTTTAGTCGTACGCGCTCTGGTTTTTGGGATCGTTGTTAGTGCAGGGTTAGCCGCGGTCATGGTTTCGGCTGTGGGCTTGATGTTTCAGTGGAGCCAGAGTGCTCGGATCAGTTACAGTGGTTAAAGGTTAAATCACTGTTCTTGTCGTAATCGTCCAGCTGATGGCACAGCAGTAGATGACTGCTAGTATTGCACTAGCCTCACAGTTTGCTTAGAGGTTGAACAAGTTGTTGATCCTTCAGTGTCCCCGTGTCATAATTCAGTAGCCTATGGGCCCGATGGTAACCCTGTTTTGGGATGGATTCAAATTGGCCCCACCTTTTGCACAGATTGTGTGGACCGACGTGGACTCTCTTATGAGTTAGTCATGGTGATATTTATAACCACGAGGTGGTAGTGATCCTTGATAAAGGTTATGTTTTTAGCACTGAGATTGTGTTGGGAGGTATGTGATATACCTTCTGATAGGAGTTGCGTCCCCAACTAGTTGTTGGCGACAGATCTATGGTATTTCGCTGTTCTTTTGGTAAGCACGTTGGCTGCAGACAACGGACTGTCGAAAGAACTGAGGAAATACTCTGCCCTGTAATGGGGAGTATCAGATTGGGTCTAAATTAGTAGCCTTAGAGTTGTCGACACCTTGCGACTGATTTCGTAGCCCTCGAATAAACTATATGAGCATTCCCTAGGGTATGACTCTAGTTGTAAGCTCCGGGAATAAAACTTTTTTTTTTAAGTTGTAAGTTTCAGGGACGAAACTTCTTTTAAGTTGTAAGTGATGTAGAAACTCGAAATATCTTATTTTTAATAAATAGGTTAAAAAGTGAATTCTGATCTAGTTTTGAATTCAAAAGACCCTTGTTGACCTATTTGGTCAAGCGCCAGTGTGCAAGTTGCACTATTTACTAGGCAAAATGGCTATTTGTCAATCCGGACCTGATCTTGGAAATCCGAATTGACCGTTGCGATCGTCTCGTCAAACTGAGCGAGATTCATATTCAGCACTTTTTGATATGATAGTCGGATCTTCCAGAATTTATCGAAGAAACGATCAAATAGCCGCGACCAATGCAACAGTGTCTACGCACAGGTCACTTAAGTGAAGTTACTGTAGATGAACAGTAACCCCAATTTTCGGGACCCCGACGAATGCGATGCTAACCAATTCACTGTCTGGAAGCCGAACATAGGGATCCAGGTAGTCGATTTGATCAGTTTCGTCGTTCTGAACGAAATGGCGCTGACGAAATTTGCATCTGACGAGCCTAAAGCATCGTAAAGCGTGCCGAACTGTATAAATTACAGTATAAGATGGAATTTAAAAATTATGGAGCTAAATTTTAGCGAACCAAAATCGCAATCTGATAGGTTTCGTCGAGCCGGACGTCGTGGCGAAGTCCATTTTTCGTTTCGACGACCAGAACACCTCGAAAAGCATGAAATATGGCAGAAAATGCGATAAATTGCGCGAAAACCCTATAGTTCGTGCCTCGAAGACCGTGCAACTCATTGGAGAGGGACTTTTGTGTGAAATGAACATGCTGTAAAGGACCCAGCTCTTAATATCAGGAGTTGAGGGTGTAAGTCGCAATTGTACACTTACTATATATATAGATGCATTTAGGGTTAGATCTCCTCTAAACCCTATACCCCGAAGCCTATGCCCTAGCCGCACCACCCAGCAACCTCCCCTCCTTCTTCTCTGCGATCCCCAAACCGAACGCCGCCGGCGGCCGCACCATCTCGCCGGAAAAAGCAAGAAAACCCACCTTGCTTTCGAGTGGGTTGGGGAGGGGTCACCATTGGCCTTGGGATCTCTCCAATCCACAACTGAGAGCATCTTCAGCCACCAGGGAGCCAGATCCCAGAGTCCCGGCGCCCAGGACCGCCGCGCGCCACCGGGCCACCCTTCTTGTTCTTCCCCGGGTCCGGCAAGCTGAGCCCGTTGCTTATGGATTTTTTTTAGCAACTTGAAGCCTTGCAGTCAGCAACTGACATCCCAAGGGTGTTCCTGGTGTAGCGCCGCGGCCTCTGAACCTGTGGTTGCCGTCGGGGAAACTAGGATCGCCGGAACCCTAATCTTGGCCGGGATTCATGCGCATGGCCTCCGGAGCTCCGGCTTTGGATCCAACTTAACAGAATTCACTGCTGGTCCTCGGGAAGTCCTCCAAGAAATTTGGGAGGCTCTGGTACAGTGTGGAGTGCGGGGGGAGCAAACCCTAACATGAGGGTTCATGGTGTTGGCCGCCCACCGCACCCGTCGCTCCCTCCGGCGCCGGCAAGCTCTGGTAAGTGTTCTTGCACCTCAAGCTAGCCTCTAGACCAGTTGCATGCAACCCATGCTGGCCCTTTTCAATGTTGCCATTAATGGACTCCTTAAGCTCTATTTTCCTTCTCTTCGGGTTGGGGGTGCACAGGAGCTTCCAAGCTTGCGTGGTTGAGGACCCTTGCACATCTGGAGATGAATGGAAGGCTGTGCTCACATTTATTTGAAGGGTGCCGACTGGGAGTGATTCTCGGCCAACTTGAGCTCCATCAATTGAAGGTCGGGATCATCTTGCTCCAACGATTAACCTGCTGTGCTGCGACCTCCCACAGGTGAGCCCCCAAGCCTTTGTGATGTCCTTTGAGTGATGCTCAACTTGATTTCTGTCCAGACTCCCTGGATTAGCAAATAACTAAAACCAGTCCTATATAAAGCCTTAGGTGGTCACTTGACTACAACAGGTTATTGGGTAACTTGGCTGAGGCCCAGAGGTGAGCCCTCGACTTTCTTGACCCTATTTAGCATGGTGCTCACTCTAATCCGATAAGAACAAGTTGTTAGTTTAATCTTGCAATGTAGCTTAATGTGAACATAGCTTTTATGGGCCAACTTTGCCCTCGGACTTCGTGTCAGCCCCAGCTTGTGAGCACGGCCTTGGTCTTGTCGTAACGGACGCGCTGAAACTTACGGCGCAGCTTTTGGATTCCCGGATTGGGAGATCGTGTCGAAACAGCGGTTAAATTGGTGTATTTATGCAATTTTAGGATATGTTAGGTACTAAAATGCAATTGTAACGCTCCGGCTGTCTTTAGACAGTATTTACATACCCACTGAGCATTTTTCTTAAGTTCCGTAGACTCCGGTTGAGCGGGAATCGGATATCGTTCCGTAAATTGGCAAAATTGCCGGTTTTACGGTTTACGGCGCGAGTTTCGCGTTCTAGTTTGGATTCTGGTCGTCAGTTTTCGTCTCTGGTTACCCCCGACATTGTCCTGGCTGGTCCAGTGACTTTAGTTTTCTGTTGGGAGACTCCGAAACCAAAATCGGCTTTTCGGGAGTCGTGCAAGTAATTATGGCAACATTTCGACACAGATATTTACGATTGAGTCCCTGTCTGTCCGAACAACTAAATGTGTTGTTTAGGGACAGCAGAGGGAGTTTTGTAGCATTCGGATATTTGTAGACCGTCGGCGGGTCATATCTAGTGATTCAGTGGTTTTCGGAACTTTGGTTTAAGCCTAGTGTCGGCTAAGTTTCCCGTATTAGCGACATGTTATGGTTCTGTTGTCGGGATGGGTATGAGTGAGTCTATCACTGATTACAGGTTCTATTCAGGACCCAGTTGTTCAGCACCAGCCTCCCAGTAGCTTTGCGGGAGTTCGAGGATCTGCCTACATCCAGGTGGGTTATCTTCGGTCCGGGCTTTATCTTTTCGGCCCTCTGGTTGCTTTAGTCCAGTCGGACACCTGTTCTTCTATTTAGCCCAGATTATGTTTATGAGCTTATTCTGTTGATTTAGTATCCTTTGCATATACTGGACATATACCTGCTTGATTGTCATTAGTTAGATGACAGTTCATTAGCTCATATTTGGACATTTATATCATGCTTGCTCGATCACTACATAGACTTGCTTTTATTCAGAGATACACATTCTTGTATTCCGACTGCATGATATACGATTGATATATAGACATCTGCATCCCTGTGGGGATTTCCGGCATGTTGCCGATTACCCGGTCTGTGGACCGTGGGATTTAGCATTCGCATTATGATCGTTGTGCACCTGCTGTGCGTTCGCGTACGCTGTGGGATTGATCCCCCACATTGCGTTCTTTACCGGTAAAGGGTCTGATTGACCCGTGAGCTCGCCACTCTTGCTGTATCACTGGGTACGGGGAGCCCCTCGGCTGTACCGATATGAGGAAACTCTCGGCTGTACCTTTAGGTACGAGGATCCTCTCGGCTATATCAATGGTACGGGGTTGCCGTTCAGCTCTGCTAGGTGGAATCCAGTATGATTGTGGTTGGCTTGGCATGGATATCTTCGCCTGAGGTCCCCGTGACCAATAGTGGCATCGGTTAGTACTTGCTATTCTTTTGTTGATGCATAGCTGATATTTCGATATTCTAGCACGTTCTGCTGTTTAGTCATATATCCATATCTGCACAGTTATATCCTGATTTCTAGCATTTATTATCTATAGCTCCCTTATGCTTGATTGCCTGCCTTTTTCAGCTTTACCTATGGATTTATCTACTATCCGCAGATTTTAGTACCCAGTAGGTACGATTAGCTATTTCTCGGCTCGTCGTGCCCACTGGGATACACTCCGGTGTGTCTCACACCCGGGTGACTGTTTTTCAGGTCGAGCGGGTGTTGGGATGTCGGGACGTGTTGGTGAGGTTCCGTGTTAGCAGTCGACCCATGACAGCCGCTACCTTTAATTATTCCGCAAAATATGTAAAAGAGTTGTAATTTAATTGTTTAGTTTTACGTAATTTAGTTACTCTGATTTGTTGCAAAGGCCTAGCCGTGCATGTATAGAGAAGGCTCAATTCCATGGAGGGAATTGAGAATTTTCTATATATGTGGCGGTCTGTCGCGCCCTGGCAGTTTTCAAACTCTGATTTAGAAAAAAAAAAAAAAAAAAAAAAAAAAAAAAAATTAAGAGGCTGTTTTTTCGAACTCGGGGCGTAACAGATTAATGGTATCAGAGAATAGGAAGACGATGCCTAGGTTGGTTAGGAACGAACCCTAGGATGACTTGTGTTCACGAGAGAGCGCAGGGTATTCGCATAGTGGTTTGGAGCTCAGGTGTGTTTCACACAGTTGAGTCTCGTTGTTTTGGTTTTTAGTCGTACGCGCTCTGGTTTTTGGGATCGTTGTTAGTGCAGGGTTAGCCGCGGTCATGGTTTCGGCTGTGGGCTTGATGTTTCAGTGGAGCCAGAGTGCTCGGATCAGTTACAGTGGTTAAAGGTTAAATCACTGTTCTTGTCGTAATCGTCCAGCTGATGGCACAGCAGTAGATGACTGCTAGTATTGCACTAGCCTCACAGTTTGCTTAGAGGTTGAACAAGTTGTTGATCCTTCAGTGTCCCCGTGTCATAATTCAGTAGCCTATGGGCCCGATGGTAAACCTGTTTGGGATGGATTCAAATTGGCCCCACCTTTTGCACAGATTGTGTGGACCGACGTGGACTCTCTTATGAGTTAGTCATGGTGATATTATAACCACGAGGTGGTAGTGATCCTTGATAAAGGTTATGTTTTTAGCACTGAGATTGTGTTGGGAGGTATGTGATATACCTTCTGATAGGAGTTGCGTCCCCAACTAGTTGTTGGCGGACAGATCTATGGTATTTCGCTTGTTCTTTTGGTAAGCACATTGGCTGCAGACAACGGACTGTCGAAAGAACTGAGGAAAATACTCTGCCCTGTAATGGGGAGTATCAGATTGGGTCTAAATTAGTAGCCTTAGAGTTGTCGACACCTTGCGACTGATTTCGTAGCCCTCGAATAAACTATTGAGCATTCCCTAGGGTATGACTCTAGTTGTAAGCTCCGGGAATAAAACTTTTTTTTTTAAGTTGTAAGTTTTCAGGGACGAAACTTCTTTTAGTTGTAAGTGATATAGAAACTCGAAATATCTTATTTTTAATAAATAGGTTAAAAGTGAATTCTGATCTAGTTTTGAATTCAAAAGACCCTTGTTGACCTATTTGGTCAAGCGCCAGTGTGCAAGTTGCACTATTTACTAGGCAAAATGGCTATTTGTCAATCCGGACCTGATCTTGGAAATCCGAATTGACCGTTGCGATCGTCTCGTCAAACTGAGCGAGATTCATATTCAGCACTTTTTGATATGATAGTCGGATCTTCCAGATTTAACGAAAGAAAACGAAGAAACGATCAAATAGCCGCGACCAATGCAACAGTGTCTACGCACAGGTCACTTAAGTGAAGTTACTGTAGATGAACAGTAACCCCAATTTTGGGACCCCGACGAATGCGATGCTAACCAATTCACTGTCTGGAAGCCGAACATAGGGATCCAGGTAGTCGATTTGATCAGTTTCGTCGTTCTAAACGAAATGGCGCTGACGAAATTTGCATCTGACGAGCCCTAAAGCATCGTAAAGCATGCCGAACTGTATAAATTACAGTATAAGATGGAATTTAAAAATTATGGAGCTAAATTTTAGCGAACCAAAATCGCAATCTGATAGGTTTCGTCGAGCCGGACGTCGTGGCGAAGTCCATTTTTCGTTTCGGCGACCAGAACACCTCGAAAAGCATGAAATATGGCAGAAAATGTGATAAATTATGCGAAAACCCTATGTCACGCCCCGGGGGTTTAAGTGCGCGGAAGAAGAGCCACCGATGCCCCCA
>JAQOTM010000416.1:0-123622 GCA_029168755.2 Tillandsia fasciculata
CTGCTTTTGGGTAATTATTTTACCGGCGCGGTTATTGCCCGGTAGTGCTTTCCTCGAGTGGGTCGCTCCCCTCGAGTTCCCCTCCGGAGGCCGGGGCCAGGCTGTTATTGACGGATTCGCTATCACATCGGCGCGGCTTTTGCCCGATGATGAGGGCGGCGGCAGGAGCTTTGCTATCACATCGGCGCGGCTTACTTGCCCGATGATGAGGGCGGTACAGATGGGTTAATCTGGGACGGGTGGTTATCGTTGGTTATGTTATTCCAGTTTAGGACTGCATTTTTTAGAGGCAAAGTAGTGGTAGTTTCATTTCTTCGGTAGTCATTATTTCTTACCACTCTCCTTTCTTTTTCGCCTCTGGTAGACCTAGTGGGTGTGTCAGAGTTTGAGGTTTTACCCACTAGGGGAGGCTACTGGTTTACTAGTAGTTCTCACCCCCATTCTTCTTTCCTCTTTTTCTTCTTCCCTTGTTTTGCAGAGTCTTCTGCGGGTGCTGCTGGGTTTTCAGCGGCGGGTCGAGGAGAGAGGACGACTGAGTAGATAGATCTCGAGGCAGGATGAGCGGGTTAGCTGGACTGTTGATTACCTATGTTTCCTCAGACGGTTGTACTTTTACATTTGGGACTGGCTTTTGCCAGCAGGTTGTATTTATTTCGGTGAGCTGGGAGAGACTTATGTATCATTTTTACAGATGTATTGTATTTTATTTCCAGCTTCAGTGAGAGGTATTAGATTTTAGTTCAGCTCTGTTTTTATTGCTCTTTTATTGTATTTCTTATATCTGAGCAGGTTACCAGCGCTTCGTGTACATAGAAAATTTGTGTGCACGGCGGATCTGTTGGACGGGCCCGGGTTCTGGTTTACACCCGGGGCGTGACAGATTAGGTGGTATCAGAGCTTAGGGATAGGTCAGTTGGGACTTAGGAAACCCTAGGCTTTTCGGCGGACCCTAGGATGTTAGTGCGTGAGAGACGCGACATTTTCGACGTCGCGTGATTTACTTGTAGTTGACTCTTCCTGTGAGTGAAGAGGGATCGACATATCTATTTTTGGGGACAGTTATGTTGGCTGCAGACAACATAAAGTTACAAAAATAGAGGGATGTCTTTGACTTTCGCTAGATTGGGTCGAGTGTTTTGGGGTGTGCTTGATTTGCGGTTTTGTCGTGGTGAGCGGTGTCTCCCCGACGCGG
The DNA here is from genome assembly GCA_029168755.2 of Tillandsia fasciculata. Lineage (NCBI taxonomy): Eukaryota > Viridiplantae > Streptophyta > Magnoliopsida > Poales > Bromeliaceae > Tillandsia > Tillandsia fasciculata. The sequence goes on from JAQOTM010000416.1 coordinate 1,193, forward strand.
GCCCTGACCCGGGTGCCGGCCGGCAGTTGGGTCTGAGCTGGTTGTTTCGGGCCGGATACCCAGATGGGAGTCTGAGAGCTCCGTGACCCGAAGGTAGTGTGTGGCGGAGGCAGATCAGCGGCGCAATGACACAGTTGTCGGATCAGCGCAGTGACACAGTTGTCGGATCAGCGCAGTGGCACAGTTGTCGGAGTAGCGAGTAGCCCCTCCGTGCCGACGTCTAGTGTTGGGGCACCGAGGCAGGGTGGATAGTTGGCAGCGGGTAAGCTGTGGGATTGCGACGATCGAGTGAGCAGTTTTGGATGAGTCATTCCGATTGTGGGATTGAGTATGGAGCCCTTGGAGGCCTTTTATGGCAAGAGTTAACGCAGTTGCTGAACTGCAAGCTCCATGTATAGAGGGACGGGCGCGTAGGATATGAGTGTCTGAGAGTGGATTCCGCCCCAGGATACCTTTTAACTTGTTGGGTCCTCCAGTACGGATTAAGGACCCTCATGGAGTAGCGCGGGTATGGAGCGTGGATTGTAGTTCTTTGGATTGGGATCTGCCGCCTGAGTCGGTCTGATTGAGGCGCTTGGCCCGGGTGATGGAGGACAGATCAGTCGATGAGCATTCTCGATTTCTTTTCCAGGATAGTGGATTTTCTGAGACTGTCAGAGCGCATAGGTTACAGCGGTCGGTTGGTGGTAGGTTTGAGTTGTTCCGGGCTTTTGGGTTCGTATCTTTTTGATACGGGAGTTTTCCCCCTTGGAGGGTAGTGCTTGTACTTCTCTGCTTGGGTTAGGTAGGACGTTTACCTAGTGTTTCGGGAGGTTCATATTCCCGATCTTTGCACGTAGGGGTGTGTGGTTGGTCCTGCCCGGTGCAGTTGAGTCTCGATAGTACCGGTAGACCTGATGGTCTTAACCTAGTGGCGGGACTTGTTTGGCACTTAGGATGGGTTGGGCTGGCTCGGTTTTCTTCTTTCGCGGCGGTTGATTATGCCGCGAAGGACGGTTTTCGTGGGAAGCCAGGCCCGGAGGTTTTGGTGTACCTGGGTTGCTTGAGTTAGTTTCTTCGCCTCTATGGTTTTGATTTTGTGCGTGAGGCGGATGTTTCGCAGTGGTTGAGTAGCCTTTTTGGCTGGTGTGGTTGAGGGACTTACATTGGATATCGCGGGAAGAAGAGAGGTACTTGGATCGGGCTAGTGTGCCGATGGACTTGTGGTTGGATTATCTGAGGCTGAGGAGGAGCGGATGCGTGATACCGATGTGGACTACTTGGTAGCTCGAGCGGTTAGTCCAGCTGTACTTGGTTGAGGTAGTACGGATTCCTGGAGTGCCCACCTTTATTTTGTTCTTGTTAGAGACCCGAGGATTGTATCGTGTCCCTGGAGGAGGTATTTGACAGCTTGGGGAGCTTGAGTGGCGGATGTTCGGGTAATTACCCCCTCTATTCTGGTTGAGATTCCGTGTTGAGGAACGACTTTAGTTCGAGACGAAACTTTCTTTTAGTGAGGGAGGATGTGATGACCTGGATCTCTGCAGAGTTGTGGTAGGGTCATCGGTGACTTCGGGGGAGCCTGTTCTGTGTTTCGGGAGGTGTTGGTGCATGATTAGATACAAGTGTTGAACCTCGAGCTTTATTGGATCACTTGGGTAACCGGAAGACCCCGTCGGATGTTTAGAAGTGTTTTCGCGCAAATCGGATATCAAATTTGGACTCGGCGTGGAAATCGGATTGAAAATACCTTCCGGGAGCCTCCGGCAAATTTTAGGATTGGAATTGGCAAAACGGACGCCGGATTTGGAATCAGCGCGCGAAAACGGTCAAGATGGACTATTTACTTGTTGATTTTGAGCTTGCGGGTACTGTTCACGCCGGAACAGTGTTTCCGGCGATCGCCGGCGGCGGCGGGCAGCGCCGGCGGCGGCGGCGCGGCCTCGGGCAGGCGGCAGGCGGCGGCATGCGGCGGCGGGGCCGCGGGCAGGAGCGCAGGTGCGCGGGCAGGGGCGCGGTCCACCGCGGAGGTCGTGCACCAGGGCGTGCCACGTGGCGGCTTGTGGTTGGTTGGTTTTGAAGGCGCGGTCCACGGAATTTGGGCCAGGGTGCACGGTAGACCGGGTGGACACGTGGCATGAGATGGTTGGTGCGGTTCTGTGCTCCCGGTCCACGCGACTGGTGGGGCAGTTGACCGGGGCAGGTGGCCGTACGGCGGGGCAGGTGGCCGTACGGCCCGGGTCAGCCGCGACGTGCGCGGTCCACGGCGCGACGTGCGTGGTGCACGGTTTGCCGGGACACGTGGCGCGTCGCCATTTGCGGGCGCAGGTGCTCCGGGTGCAGCGGGGCTCGGCAGTGTGGTGGGCTGGGCCGTGTGGTGGACCGGGCCGCACTGTGCGCGCCCGGAAATCATGGGCCGGGCCGCACTGTGTGCGCCCGAAACTTTTCGGGCGCCCGGAAAAGGGACATGTTGGGTATTTCTTCAATTGTTTTTTCAGCCTATATAAGCCACCCAACCCGAGCTCCACTCTTTCCTTCTTTTCTCCCAACCCATTCACCTTCAGCCCGAGCACCCTTAAGCAAAGATTTTCATCTCTAAGTGCTTGATCTCCCTGCCAAGTTTCAAGATTTTAGGAGGCACGAATCCCGAGGTTCCCCATTTTACGGTGCGGCGCGACGTTGCTTTCTAGTGTTCTTCTTCGGCGCAGCGACAGTGTTTTTGCTCCCCTGGGCTACCCCGACATCATTTTCTGTGATTCTTGCACCGGCAGACTCCTAAGAGGTAGGACTTCATCTTTCGTTTTGGTCGCGCTTTCCCGTTTCGAGGTTTTGGCACGGATCCCGAGGCAAACAGTGACCCCATTTTCTGTGTGGATTTACTTGACAGCAGCGGAGTATTTCGGCCATATCTTTGCGCACGAGCGTCAGACGGAAACGAGCTTATACAACTTTTTCATCTACGGATCGCAAGGAACGCGCTCGTATTTTTATTGGATTTTTGTGAATTTTATTTCGAGGTGAAAATTACTGTTTTCTCAGTGAACAGTAATCTGTCCTTAATACAGATTTTTGTATGAGTGTGCCCCCTTGCCGAATTTTTATCTTGATGTACAGAACTCGGATTTGGGCGTGCAAGGTACCGTTGCGAAGCTATCGACGCGAGGATCGCCGTGATATTTTTATTGGAATTTTCTGGGCACTTTCTGCAGGTGATAATTTAACAGTTCAGAATTCGAGGTTGTATGTGGTTATTAGTGCTATAATTGGGAGCCTAAGTGTAATTAGTGAGCTTTGTATTGTACCAGGAATATTGCGGGTGTGCTGAAATTGTGGAAGCAAGGATTTGGAGTTTTGGTATTTTCTAGCTGTACGGACTTGGACAGTTGCACTTCAGGTGGGTGGTTGTTGTTTACCTCTATTTTGACATGCTCACTAGGAATATTAGAGTGATCCCTTATTGGACATGCATGCTTAAAGTAATAAAATTGTGAGCCCTTCATATGGAAATTACTATTGTGGATATTTGATAGTGGTTGGGACTTATACATGTTGGTATGGATGGAATGTTAGCGTTTAACCTTGCATGTGGATTGGATTATTTATTTTGGACTATATGATTATCCTGTTAGTGGTTGGTACTATTTGAGGATTTTATGACATGCATAGGTGGATAGTGATGCTTTATCATGGAACATGGATTATAGACATGTGTGGTTGGATAATGTTTTAGCATGATGGTTATATCTATGCGGAGTTATTAATTGTTACACATGTGGAACCACTATTGAACACCTTTTCCTTTATTTCTTGAGAACACTTGCATGCTTGTTTGGACACCTAGATAGGCCACCTTTTTCTGCTACACTATCATGCTGGAATTGACATAGGAGAAACCATGTTTGTTTCTTTTCTCCTTCTTATTTAGACCTTTGAGTCTGGTTGCTCGGGTTCGAGCAGGGGTTTGGGATAGTGTAGCGAGGACCTGAGGGTTGTGACAGGTTGTGTTTGATTATGGGTTGCGGGATTATAGCGGCTACCGCGGACAGTAGGCGGTTGACCGGATGTCGGATGTGGGACATGATTGTGATTGTGGGTATTGCGGCGATCGCGGATTTTGGGCGATCGACCGGATGTTCATTTGTGCATCAGATTGGGGGATCTGTGTTTCTTTTAGTGGAGGGTGTGTTCCACCGGGGCTTTACAGTTGTGATTTACTCCTGCTTTTGGTACTTATTTTACCGGCGCGGTTATTGCCCGGTAGTGCTTTCCTCGAGTGGGTCGCTCCCCTCGAGTTCCCCTCCGGAGGCCGGGGCCAGACAGTTATTGACGGTTTTGCTATCACATCGGCGCGGCTTATTTGCCCGATGATGAGGGCGGCAGCAGGAGCTTTGCTATCACATCGGCGCGGCTTACTTGCCCGATGATGAGGGCGGTACAGATTGGGTTCATCTGGGACGGTTGGTTATTGTTGCATACGGTTATTCCAGTCTAGGACTGCATTTTTAGAGGCATAGTAGTGGTAGTTTCATTTCTTCGGCAGTCATTATTTCTTACCACTCTTCTTTCCTTTTGCCTCTGGTAGACCTAGTGGGTGTGTCAGAGTTTGAGGTTTTACCCACTAGGGGAGGCTACTGGTTTACTAGTAGTTCTCACCCCCATTCTTCTTTCTTCTTTTTCTTCTTCCTTGTTTTGCAGTGTCTTCTGCGGGTGCTGCTGGGTTTTCAGCGGCGGGTCGAGGAGAGATGACGACTGAGTAGATAGATCTCGAGGCAGGATGAGCGGGTTAGCTGGACTGTTGATGTACCTATGTTTCCTCAGACGGTTGTACTTTTACATTTGGGACTGGCTTTTGCCAGCAGGTTGTATTTATTTTGGTGAGCTGGGAGAGACTGATGTATCATTTTTACAGATGTATTGTATTTTATTTCCAGCTTCAGTCTGAGATGTATTAGATTTTAGTTCAGCTCTGTTTTTATTGCTCTTTTATTGTATTTCTTATATCTGAGCAGGTTACCAGCGCTTCGTGTACATGGAAAATTCTGTGTGCACGGCGGATCTGTTGGCGGGCCCGGGTTCTGGTTTACACCCGGGGCGTGACAGATTAGGTGGTATCAGAGCTTAGGGATAGGTCAGTTGGGACTTAGGAAACCCTAGGCTTTTCGGCGGACCCTAGGATGTTAGTGCGTGAGAGACGCGACATTTTGCGAAAGTCGGTGATTTACTTGTTTGACTCTTCCTGTGAGTGAAGAGGGATCGACATATCCTATTTTTGTGGGACAGTTATGTTGGCTGCAGACAACATAAAGTTACAAAAATAGAGGGATGTCTTTGACTTTCGCTAGATTGGGTCGAGTGTTTGGGGTGTGCTGATTTGCGGTTTTGTCGTGGTGAGCGGTGTCTCCCCGACGCGGGCCCTGACCCGGGTGCACCTTGGTGCGGCAGTTGGGTCTGAGCTGGTTGTTTCGGGCCGGATACCCAGATTGGAGTCTGAGAGCTCCGGACCCGAAGGGTAGGTGTGTCGGAGGCAGATCAGCGGAGCAGTGACACAGTTGTCGGATCAGCGCAGTGACAGTTGTCGCAGCGCAGTGGCACAGTTGTCGGAGTAGCGAGTAGCCCCCTCCGTGCCGACGTCTAGTGTTGGGGCACCGAGGCAGGGTGGATAGTTGACAGCGGGTAAGCTGTGGGATTGCGACGATCGAGTGAGCCAGTTTTGGATGAGTCATTCCGATTCGTGGGATTGAGTATGGAGCCCTTGGAGGCCTTTTATGGCAAGAGTTAACGCAGTTGCTGAACTGCACGCTCCATGTATAGAGGGACGGGGCGCGTAGGATATGAGTGTCTGAGAGTGGATTGCGCCAGGATACCTTTTAACTTGTTGGGTCCCTCCAGTACGGATTAAGGACGCCTCATTGGAGTAGGCGCCGGGTATGGAGCGTGGCATTGTAGTTCCTTTGGATTGGGATCTGCCGCCTGAGGCGAGTTCTGATTGAGGCGCTTGGCGCCGGGTGATGGAGGACAGATCAGTCGGATGAGGCATTCTCGATTTCTTTTCCAGGATAGTGGATTTCTGAGACTGTCAGAGCGCATAGGTTACAGCGGTCGGTGTGGTGGTAGGTTTGAGTTGTTCCGGGCTTTTGGGTTCGTATCTTTTTGATACGGGAGTTTTCCCTCTTGGAGGGTAGTGCTTGTACTTCTCTGCTTGGGTTAGGGGTAGGACGGTTACCTAGTGTTTCGGGAGGTTCATATTCCCGATCTTTGGCACGTAGGGGTGTGTGGTTGGTCCTGCCCGGTGCAGTTGAGTCCTCGATAGTACCGGTAGACCTGATGGTCTTAACCTAGTGGCGGGACTTGGTTTGGCACTTAGGACGGGTTGGGCTGGCTCGGTTTTCTTCTTTTCGCGGCGGTTGATTATGCCGCGAGGACGGTTTTCGTGGGAAGCCAGGCCCGGAGGTTTTGGTGTACCTGGGTTGCTTGAGAGTTATCTTCGCCTCTATGGTTTTGATTTTGTGCGTGAGGCGGATGTTTCGCAGTGGTTGAGTAGCCTTTTTGGCTGGTGTGGTTGAGGGACTTACATTGGATATCGCGGGAAGAAGAGAGGTACTTGGATCGGGCTAGTGTGCCGATGGACTTGTGGCTGGATTATCTGAGGCTGAGGAGGAGCGGATGCGTGTACCGATGTGGACTACTTGGTAGCTCGAGCGGTTAGTCCAGCTGTACTTGGTTGAGGTAGTACGGATTCCTGGAGTGCCCACCTTTATTTTGTTCTTGTTAGAGACCCGAGGATTGTATCGTGTCCCTGGAGGAGGTATTTGACAGCTTGGGGAGCTTGAGTGGCGGATGATCGGATAATTACCCCCTCTATCTGGTTGAGATTCCGTGTTGAGGAACGACTTTAGTTTCGAGGACGAAACTTTCTTTTAGTGGGGGAGGATGTGATGACCTGGATCTCTGCAGAGTTGTGGTAGGGTCATCGGTGACTTCGGGGGAGCCTGTTCTGTGTTTCGGGAGGTGTTGGTGCATGATTAGATACAAGTGTTGAACCTCGAGCTTTATTGGATCACTTGGGTAACCGGAAGACCCCGTCGGATGTTTAGAAGTGTTTTCGCGCAAATCGGATATCAAATTTGGACTCGGCGTGAAATTCGGATTGAAAATACCTTTCCGGGAGCCTCCGGCAAATTTTAGATTGGAATTTGGCAAAACGGACGCCGGATTTGGAATCAGCGCGCGAAAACGGTCAAGATGGACTATTTACTTGTTGTTTTTGAGCTTGCGGGTACTGTTCACGCCGGAACAGTGTTTCCGGCGATCGGGCGGCGGCGGCGCGGGCAGCGCCGGCGGCGGCGGCGCGGCCTCGGGCAGGCGGCAGGCGGCGGCATGCGGCGCGGGCAGGCCGCGGGCAGGAGCGCAGGTGCGCGGGCAGGGGCGCGGTCCACCGCGGAGGTCGTGCACCAGGGCGGTGCCACGTGGCGGCTTGTGGTTGGTTGGCGCAGAAGGCGCGGTCCACGGAATTTGGGCCAGGGTGCACGGTAGACCGGGTGGACACGTGGCATGAGATGGTTGGTGCGGTGCTGTGCTCCCGGTCCACGCGACTGGTGGGGCAGTTGACCGGGGCAGGTGGCCGTACGGCGGGGCAGGTGGCCGTACGGCCCGGGTCAGCCGCGACGTGCGCGGTCCACGGCGCGACGTGCGCGGTGCACGGTTTGCCGGGACACGTGGCGCGTCGCCATTTGCTGGCGCAGGTGCTCCGGGTGCAGCGGGGCTCGGCAGTGTGGTGGGCTGGGCCGTGTGGTGGACCGGGCCGCACTGTGCGCGCCCGGAAATCATGGGCCGGGCCGCACTGTGTGCGCCCGAAACTTTTCGGGCGCCCGGAAAAAGGGACATGGGGTATTTCTTCAATTGTTTTTTCAGCCTATATAAGCCCCAACCCGAGCTCCACTCTTTCTTTTTTCTCCCAACCCATTCACCTTCAGCCCGAGCACCCTTAAGCAAAGTTTTTCATCTCTAAGTGCTTGATCTCCCTGCCAAGTTTCAAGATTTTAGGAGGCACGAATCCCGAGGTTCCCCATTTTACGGTGCGGCGCGACGTTGCTTTCTAGTGTTCTTCTTCGGCGCAGCGATAGTGTTTTTGCTCCCCTGGGCTACCCCGACATCATTTTCTGTGATTCTTGCACCGGCAGACTCCTAAGAGGTAGGACTTCATCTTTCGTTTTGGTCGCGCTTTCCCGTTTCGAGGTTTTGGCACGGATCCCGAGGCAAACAGTGACCCCATTTTCTGTGTGGATTTACTTGACAGCAGCGGAGTATTTCGGCCATATCTTTGCGCACGAGCGTCTGACGGAAACGAGCTTATACAACTTTTTCATCTACGGATCGCAAGGAACGCGCTCGTATTTTTATTGGATTTTTGTGAATTTTATTTCGAGGTGAAAATTACTGTTTTCTCAGTGAACAGTAATCTGTCCTTAATACAGATTTTTGTATGAGTGTGCCCCCTTGCCGAATTTTTATCTTGATGTACAGAACTCGGATTTGGGCGTGCAAGGTACCGTTGCGAAGCTATCGACGCGAGGATCGCCGTGATATTTTTATTGGAATTTTCTGGGCACTTTCTGCAGGTGATAATTTAACAGTTCAGAATTCGAGGTTGTATGTGGTTATAGTGCTATAATTGGGAGCCTAAGTGTAATTAGTGAGCTTTGTATTGTACCAGGAATATTTCGGGTGTGCTAAAATTGTGGGAGCAAGGATTTGGAGTTTTGGTATTTTCAGCTGTACGGACTTGGACAGTTGCACTTCAGGTGGGTGGTTGTTGTTTACCTCTATTTTGACATGCTCACTAGGAATATTAGAGTGATCCCTTATTTGGACATGCATGCTTAAAGTAATATAAAATTGTGAGCCCTTCATATGGAAATTACTATTGTGGATATTTGATAGTGGTTGGGACTTATACATGTTGGTATGGATGGAATGTTAGCGTTTAACCTTGCATGTGGATTGGATTATTTATTTTGGACTATATGATTATCCTGTTAGTGGTTGGTACTATTTGAGGATTTTATGACATGCATAGGTGGATAGTGATGCTTTATCATGGAACATGGATTATAGACATGTGTGGTTGGATAATGTTTTAGCATGATGGTTATATCTATGCGGAGTTATTAATTGTTACACATGTGGAACCACTATTGAACACCTTTTCCTTTATTTCCTTGAGAACACTTGCATGCTTGTTTGGACACCTAGATAGGCCACCTTTTTCTGCTACACTATCATGCTGGAATTGACATAGGAGAAACCATGTTTGATTTCTTTTCTCCTTCTTATTTAGACCTTTGAGTCTGGTTGCTCGGGTTCGAGCAGGGGTTTGGGATAGTGTAGCGAGGACCTGAGGGTCGGTGACAGGTTGTGTTTGATTATGGGTTGCGGGATTATAGCGGCTACCGCGGACAGTAGGCGGTTGACCGGATGTCGGATGTGGGACATGATTGTGATTGTGGGTATTGCGGCGATCGCGGATTTTGGGCGATCGACCGGATGTTCATTTGTGCATCAGATTGGGGGATCTGTGTTTCTTTTAGTGGAGGGTGTGTTCCACCGGGGCTTTACAGTTGTGATTTACTCCTGCTTTTGGTACTTATTTTACCGGCGCGGTTATTGCCCGGTAGTGCTTTCCTCGAGTGGGTCGCTCCCCTCGAGTTCCCCTCCGGAGGCCGGGGCCAGACAGTTATTGACGGTTTTGCTATCACATCGGCGCGGCTTATTTGCCCGATGATGAGGGCGGCAGCAGGAGCTTTGCTATCACATCGGCGCGGCTTACTTGCCCGATGATGAGGGCGGTACAGATTGGGTTCATCTGGGACGGTTGGTTATTGTTGCTTATGGTTATTCCAGTCTAGGACTGCATTTTAGAGGCATAGTAGTGGTAGTTTCATTTCTTCGGCAGTCATTATTTCTTACCACTCTTCTTTCCTTTTGCCTCTGGTAGACCTAGTGGGTGCGTCAGAGTTTGAGGTTTTACCCACTAGGGGAGGCTACTGGTTTACTAGTAGTTCTCACCCCCATTCTTCTTTCCTCTTTTTCTTCTTCCTTGTTTTGCAGTGTCTTCTGCGGGTGCTGCTGGGCTTTCAGCGGCGGGTCGAGGAGAGATGACGACTGAGTAGATAGATCTCGAGGCAGGATGAGCGGGTTAGCTGGACTGTTGATGTACCTATGTTTCCTCAGACGGTTGTACTTTTACATTTGGGACTGGCTTTTGCCAGCAGGTTGTATTTATTTTGGTGAGCTGGGAGAGACTGATGTATCATTTTTACAGATGTATTGTATTTTATTTCCAGCTTCAGTCTGAGATGTATTAGATTTTAGTTCAGCTCTATTTTTATTGCTCTTTTATTGTATTTCTTATATCTGAGCAGGTTACCAGCGCTTCGTGTACATGGAAAATTCTGTGTGCACGGCGGATCTGTTGGCGGGCCCGGGTTCTGGTTTACACCCGGGGCGTGACAGATTAGGTGGTATCAGAGCTTAGGGATAGGTCAGTTGGGACTTAGGAAACCCTAGGCTTTTGGCGGACCCTAGGATGTTAGTGCGTGAGAGACGCGACATTTTGCGAAAGTCGGTGATTTACTTGTTTGACTCTTCCTGTGAGTGAAGAGGGATCGACATATCCTATTTTTGTGGACAGTTATGTTGGCTGCAGACAACATAAAGTTACAAAAATAGGGGGATGTCTTTGACTTTCGCTAGATTGGGTCGAGTGTTGGGGTGTGCTGATTTGCGGTTTTGTCGTGGTGAGCGGTGTCTCCCCGACGTTGGGCCCTGACCCGGGTGCACCTTGGTGCGGCAGTTGGGTCTGAGCTGGTTGTTTCGGGCCGGATACCCAGATTGGAGTCTGAGAGCTCCGGACCCGAAGGGTAGGTGTGTCGGAGGCAGATCAGCAGCAGTGACACAGTCGGCAGCGCAGTGACACAGTTGTCGGATCAGCGCAGTGGCACAGTTGTCGGAGTAGCGAGTAGCCCCCTCCGTGCCGACGTCTAGTGTTGGGGCACCGAGGCAGGGTGGATAGTTGACAGCGGGTAAGCTGTGGGATTGCGACGATCGAGTGAGCCAGTTTTGGATGAGTCATTCCGATTCGTGGGATTGAGTATGGAGCCCTTGGAGGCCTTTTATGGCAAGAGTTAACGCAGTTGCTGAACTGCACGCTCCATGTATAGAGGGACGGGGCGCGTAGGATATGAGTGTCTGAGAGTGGATTGCGCCAGGATACCTTTTAACTTGTTGGGTCCCTCCAGTACGGATTAAGGACGCCTCATTGGAGTAGGCGCCGGGTATGGAGCGTGGCATTGTAGTTCCTTTGGATTGGGATCTGCCGCCTGAGGCGAGTTCTGATTGAGGCGCTTGGCGCCGGGTGATGGAGGACAGATCAGTCGGATGAGGCATTCTCGATTTCTTTTCCAGGATAGTGGATTTCTGAGACTGTCAGAGCGCATAGGTTACAGCGGTCGGTGTGGTGGTAGGTTTGAGTTGTTCCGGGCTTTTGGGTTCGTATCTTTTTGATACGGGAGTTTTCCCTCTTGGAGGGTAGTGCTTGTACTTCTCTGCTTGGGTTAGGGGTAGGACGGTTACCTAGTGTTTCGGGAGGTTCATATTCCCGATCTTTGGCACGTAGGGGTGTGTGGTTGGTCCTGCCCGGTGCAGTTGAGTCCTCGATAGTACCGGTAGACCTGATGGTCTTAACCTAGTGGCGGGACTTGGTTTGGCACTTAGGACGGGTTGGGCTGGCTCGGTTTCTTCTTTTCGCGGCGGTTGATTATGCCGCGAGGACGGTTTTCGTGGGAAGCCAGGCCCGGAGGTTTTGGTGTACCTGGGTTGCTTGAGAGTTATCTTCGCCTCTATGGTTTTGATTTTGTGCGTGAGGCGGATGTTTCGCAGTGGTTGAGTAGCCTTTTTGGCTGGTGTGGTTGAGGGACTTACATTGGATATCGCGGGAAGAAGAGAGGTACTTGGATCGGGCTAGTGTGCCGATGGACTTGTGGTTGGATTATCTGAGGCTGAGGAGGAGCGGATGCGTGTACCGATGTGGACTACTTGGTAGCTCGAGCGGTTAGTCCAGCTGTACTTGGTTGAGGTAGTACGGATTCCTGGAGTGCCCACCTTTATTTTGTTCTTGTTAGAGACCCGAGGATTGTATCGTGTCCCTGGAGGAGGTATTTGACAGCTTGGGGAGCTTGAGTGGCGGATGATCGGGTAATTACCCCCTCTATCTGGTTGAGATTCCGTGTTGAGGAACGACTTTAGTTTCGAGGACGAAACTTTCTTTTAGTGGGGGAGGATGTGATGACCTGGATCTCTGCAGAGTTGTGGTAGGGTCATCGGTGACTTCGGGGGAGCCTGTTCTGTGTTTCGGGAGGTGTTGGTGCATGATTGGATACAAGTGTTGAACCTCGAGCTTTATTGGATCACTGGGTAACCGGAAGACCCCGTCGGATGTTTAGAAGTGTTTTCGCGCAAATCGGATATCAAATTTGGACTCGGCGTGGAATTCGGATTGAAAATACCTTTCCGGGAGCCTCCGGCAAATTTTAGGATTGGAATTTGGCAAAACGGACGCCGGATTTGGAATCAGCGCGCGAAAACGGTCAAGATGGACTATTTACTTGTTGATTTTGAGCTTGCGGGTACTGTTCACGCCGGAACAGTGTCGCCGGCAACGGCCGGCGGCGGCGGGCAGCGCCGGCGGCGGCGGCGCGGCCTCGGGCAGGCGGCAGGCGGCGGCATGCGGCGCGGGCAGGCCGCGGGCAGGAGCGCAGGTGCGCGGGCAGGGGCGCGGTCCACCGCGGAGGTCGTGCACCAGGGCGGTGCCACGTGGCGTCTTGTGGTTGGTTGGTTTTGAAAGCGCGGTCCACGGAATTTGGGCCAGGGTGCACGGTAGACCGGGTGGACACGTGGCATGAGATGGTTGGTGCGGTTCTGTGCTCCCGGTCCACGCGACTGGTGGGGCAGTTGACCGGGGCAGGTGGCCGTACGGCGGGGCAGGTGGCCGTACGGCCCGGGTCAGCCGCGACGTGCGCGGTCCACGGCGCGACGTGCGTGGTGCACGGTTTGCCGGGACACGTGGCGCGTCGCCATTCGCTGGTGCAGGTGCTCCGGGTGCAGCGGGGCTCGGCAGTGTGGTGGGCTGGGCCGTGTGGTGGACCGGGCCGCACTGTGCGCGCCCGGAAATCATGGGCCGGGCCGCACTGTGTGCGCCCGAAATTTTCGGGCGCCCGGAAAAAGGACATGGAGGGTATTTTTCAATTGTTTTTCAGCCTATATAAACCTCCAACCCGAGCTCCACTCTTTCTTCTTTCTCTCCCAACCCATTCACCTTCAGCCCGAGCACCCTTAAGCAAAGTTTTTCATCTCTAAGTGCTTGATCTCCCTGCCAAGTTTCAAGATTTTAGGAGGCACGAATCCCGAGGTTCCCCATTTTACGGTGCGGCGCGACGTTGCTTTCTAGTGTTCTTCTTCGGCGCAGCGATAGTGTTTTTGCTCCCCTGGGCTACCCCGACATCATTTTCTGTGATTCTTGCACCAGCAGACTCCTAAGAGGTAGGACTTCATCTTTCGTTTTGGTCGCGCTTTCCCGTTTCGAGGTTTTGGCATGGATCCCGAGGCAAACAGTGACCCCATTTTCTGTGTGGATTTACTTGACAGCAGCGGAGTATTTCGGCCATATCTTTGCGCACGAGAGTCTGACGGAAACGAGCTTATACAACTTTTTCATCTACGGATCGCAAGGAACGCGCTCGTATTTTTATTGGATTTTTGTGAATTTTATTTCGAGGTGAGAATTACTGTTTTCTCAGTGAACAGTAATCTGTCCTTAATACAGATTTTTGTATGAGTGTGCCCCCTTGCCGAATTTTTATCTTGATGTACAGAACTCGGATTTGGGCGTGCAAGGTACCGTTTCGAAGCTATCGACGCAAGGATCGCTGTGATATTTTTTTATTGAAATTTTCTGGGCACTTTCTGCAGGTGATAATTTAACAGTTTAGAATTCGAGGTTGTATGTGGTTATAAGTGCTATGATTGGGAGCCTAAGTGTAATTAGTGAGCTTTGTATTGTATCAGGAATATTACGGGTGTGCTAAAATTGTGGGAGCAAGGATTTGGAGTTTTGGTATTTTCAGCTGTACGGACTTGGACAGTTGCACTTCAGGTGGGTGGTTGTTGTTTACCTCTATTTTGACATGCTCACTAGGAATATTAGAGTGATTCCTTTATTTGGACATGCATGCTTTAAAATAATAAAATGTGAGCCCTTCATATGGAAATACTATTGTGGATATTTGATAGTGGTTGGGACTTATACATGTTGGTATGGATGGAATGTTAGCGTTTAACCTTGCATGTGGATTGGATTATTTATTTTGGACTATATGGTTATCCTGTTAGTGGTTGGTACTATTTGAGGATTTTATGACATGCATAGGTGGATAGTGATGCTTTATCATGGAACATGGATTATAGACATGTGTGGTTGGATAATGTTTTAGCATGATGGTTATATCTATGCGGAGTTATTAATTGTTACACATGTGGAACCACTATTGAACACCTGTTCCTTTATTTTCTTTAGAACACTTGCATGCTTGTTTGGTCACCTAGATAGGCCACCTTTTTCTGCTACACTATCATGCTGGAATTGACATAGGAGAAACCATGTTTATTTTCTTTTCTCCTTCTTATTTAGACCTTTGAGTCTGGTTGCTCGGGTTCGAGCAGGGGTTTGGGATAGTGTAGCGAGGACCTGAGGGTCGGTGACAGGTTGTGTTTGATTATGGGTTGCGGGATTATAGCGGCTACCGCGGACAGTAGGCGGTTGACCGGATGTCGGATGTGGGACATGATTGTGATTGTGGGTATTGCGGCGATCGCGGATTTTGGGCGATCGACCGGATGTTCATTTGTGCATCAGATTGGGGGATCTGTGTTTCTTTTAGTGGAGGGTGTGTTCCACCGGGGCTTTACAGTTGTGATTTACTCCTGCTTTTGGTACTTATTTTACCGGCGCGGTTATTGCCCGGTAGTGCTTTCCTCGAGTGGGTCGCTCCCCTCGAGTTCCCCTCCGGAGGCCGGGGCCAGGCAGTTATTGACGGTTTTGCTATCACATCGGCGCGGCTTATTTGCCCGATGATGAGGGCGGCAGCAGGAGCTTTGCTATCACATCGGCGCGGCTTACTTGCCCGATGATGAGGGCGGTACAGATGGGTTAATCTGGGACGGGTGGTTATTGTTGGTTATGGTTATTCCAGTTTAGGACTGCATTTTAGAGGCATAGTAGTGGTAGTTTCATTTCTTCGGCAGTCATTATTTCTTACCACTCTTCTTTCCTTTTCGCCTCTGGTAGACCTAGTGGGTGCGTCAGAGTTTGAGGTTTTACCCACTAGGGGAGGCTACTGGTTTACTAGTAGTTCTCACCCCCATTCTTCTTTCCTCTTTTTCTTCTTCCTTGTTTTTCAGAGTCTTCTGCGGGTGCTGCTTGGTTTTCAGCGGCGGGTCGAGGAGAGATGACGACTGAGTAGATAGATCTCGAGGCAGGATGAGCGGGTTAGCTGGACTGTTGATGTACCTATGTTTCCTCAGATGGTTGTACTTTTACATTTGGGACTGGCTTTTGCCAGCAGGTTGTATTTATTTCGGTGAGCTGGGGGAGACTGATGTATCATTTTTACAGATGTATTGTATTTTATTTCCAGCTTCAGTCTGAGATGTATTAGATTTTAGTTCAGCTCTGTTTTTATTGCTCTTTTATTGTATTTCTTATATCTGAGCAGGTTACCAGCGCTTCGTGTACATAGAAAATTCTGTGTGCACGGCGGATCTGTTGGCGGGCCCGGGTTCTGGTTTACACCCGGGGCGTGACAGCAAAGGTGAAATTTTCCCTTGTCTTGTTACTAATGTTTCCTTGCATGCATATGATAGTTCGTCTTGGTATCTGGATAGCGGGTGTTCCCGTCACATGACCGGTGACAAAAACTGTTTTCAAACATTTGAGAAAAACTCCGGAGGACTTGTTGTTTTCGGAGATGGTCGGTCTTCCAAAATTGTTGGAAAGGGAACGGTAGCTATTCCAGATGGCCCGGTTCTAAATAATGTGTTATTTGTTCATGGCCTTAAGACTAACCTCATAAGCATAAGTCAACTTTGTGATAGTGGTTATTCAGTTAATTTTTCATCTGATAAATGTACTGTAACTGACAAGAACCATGCTTTCTTTTTAAAGGGGTTAGATCAGAAAACAATTGTTATGTAGTTCCTCATAAGATTTCTGAAAAGTGTAACCTAGCATCTTTGAAAAATGAAACACTTTGGCATGAAAGGCTAGGTCACATAAACTTTAAGGAACTTGCTAGAATTTCGAACAAAGATGTGGTCAAGGGGGTTCCGAAACTTTCTTTTGAACAAAACCTTGTGTGTGGCGGTTGCCAAAAGGGAAAACAGTCTAGGACTGCACACAAGAACTTGAACCACATAGGTACAAAACGGCCTTTGGAACTTTTGCATATGGACTTAATGGGGCCAACTCGTCAACCATCTCTGGGAGGTAAATGGTATATTTTCTTATTGGTTGATGATTTTTCTAGATATACTTGGGTAGCATTTTTAAAAGAAAAAGCTGATACCTTTGATTCTTTTCTCGAAATCTGCAATCGTATTATGATTGAAAAGAATGAAAGGATTACTCGAGTTAGGAGTGATAGAGGTGGGGAATTCATAAATTCCAAATTCATTGATTTTTGCACTTCTAACGGCATTAAACATGAATTCTCTGCACCTTACACACCTCAACAAAATGGTGTAGTCGAGCGCAAAAACAGGGTCGTACAGGAAATGGCACGTGTTATGCTTCACAGCCGGAACTTACCTTTTTATTTTTGGGCTGAAGCGGTGAACACTGCTGTTTATGTTATTAATCGCGTGTATTTGCGCCCGGGGACATTGAATACACCATATGAACTTTGGTTTTGTAGAAAACCTAACATCAAATATTTTCGTATCTTTGGGAGTCGGTGTTTTATTTTACGTGATCGCGAAAATCTTGGAAAATTTGACTCTCGAAGTGACGAAGGGATTTTCTTAGGTTATTCTACAAACAGCAGAGCATATCGAGTTTTTAACTTAGAATCTAAGACGATCGTAGAATCGATAAATGTTAAGGTAGATGAAGCTTTTCACTTTGAATCTGAAAAATCTACCCTCGATATCTCTCTTGATGATGATACACCTGCTAATGCATCTTCTTCTAACAATTCTTTCGATAATAATGTTGATGCATCTAACGGTTCTTCAAGTTATCTGATGTGCAGGAATCATCTCGTGTACCTCCGTCTACTCCTCTACCTCAAACGTTACGCATCTCCAAGGATCACCCTGAATCGAACATCATTGGAGATCCACAAGAAGGAGTTAGAACACGGAGACAATTGGTTTGCGGATTTGCATGCTATGTATCTCAAATCGAACCAAAGAATGTTGATGAAGCTCTCCAAGATGACTACTGGATTAAAGCAATGCAGGAAGAGCTCCATCAATTCGAGCGAAACAAAGTCTGGGAATTAACGAAGCCTCCGAAGCAACACAATGTGATAGGTACCAAATGGATCTTCAAGAACAAGAAAAATGAAGAAGGTACTATCATCAGGAACAAAGCAAGGTTAGTTGCTCAAGGCTACTCTCAAGTAGAAGGTATAGACTTTGATGAAACTTTCGCCCCTGTAGCTAGACTCGAGTCCATTCGTATCTTATTTGCGATAGCTTGTCATTTTAAAATCAAATTATTTCAAATGGACGTTAAGAGCGCCTTTTTAAATGGGTTTTTAAATGAGGAAGTTTATGTGGCTCAACCGAAAGGTTTTGTGGATCATAAACTACCTAACCATGTTTTTCGTCTGAAAAAGGCTCTTTACGGTCTGAAACAAGCACCGCGAGCATGGTACGAAAGGTTGACAAAGCACCTTTTGGAAAAGGGCTACACTCGAGGGGGAGCTGACAGGACTCTCTTTGTGAAGCATTATCAAAACAATTTCATAGTTGCTCAAATCTATGTCGATGACATTGTTTTTGGCGCAACAAGAGATAATGATGCTTCTAAATTCGCGGAGACCATGGAAAGCGAATTTGAGATGTCCATGATGGGCGAATTGACTTATTTTCTTGGATTACAAGTTAAACAAAACGATGAAGGTATTCACTTGTGTCAATCCAAGTATGCACTGGAGTTGGTCAAAAAGTTTGATCTAGAAAATTCTAAGGATTTTCCGACTCCAATGGGAACTAGCCATAAGGGACTTGGAAGTGAATCACATAGTGAGAATGTAGACGAGAAACTGTATCGCAGTATGATTGGAAGTCTACTATATCTCACGGCTAGTCGCCCGGATATATCCTTCAGTGTTGGGATTTGTGCGAGATATCAATCAGCACCGAAGGAGGTTCACCTGAAAGCGGTGAAACGGATCATCCGGTATATCAAAGGTACAATCAATTTCGGAATTTGGTATCCTATGGGAACAAGTTTGGATATTGTTGGATACTCAGATGCCGATTGGGCTGGATCAGTGGATGACCGGAAAAGCACGAGTGGTGCATGCTTCTATCTTGGCCATTGCCTTGTTGCATGGCACAGTAAAAAGCAGAATTGCATAGCACTCTCGACTGCCGAAGCGGAGTACATTTCTGCAGGAAGTTGTTCAACCCAATTGATTTGGATGAAAAGCGTGTTGAGCGATTTCCGGATTTCAGCAACTTCGGTAACCATTTTATGTGACAACACTAGTGCTATTAACATTTCAAAAAACCCTGTGTTGCACTCTAGAACAAAACATATTGAACTTAGATATCATTTTCTTAGAGAGCTAGTTGAATCAAATATTCTTCAACTGTCATATATTTCAACTGAGGATCAATTAGCTGATATCTTAACAAAACCTTTGG
The DNA here is from genome assembly GCA_029168755.2 of Tillandsia fasciculata. NCBI lineage: Eukaryota > Viridiplantae > Streptophyta > Magnoliopsida > Poales > Bromeliaceae > Tillandsia > Tillandsia fasciculata. The sequence continues at coordinate 20,159 of JAQOTM010000416.1, forward strand.
ATCAAAAACGTTTTATTCACTTGCGTAAAGCAATTGGCATGCTTTCCTTGAAATAATCTCTTTTGAAACCTTTGCTTAGGTTAGGTTTTGTTTTTGTTTTTGTTTTGTTCTTTATCTATGTTTTTTACATAGGACATTAATTGAGCATAAATCATAATTGACTTTAATTGCATCCTTTTATGCATTTAGAAATTTATTATGCTTTTGATATCATAATATTTCAATGTTGCAATGATCATTTACGTTAATTAAACCATCTTTTAAGTGATCAAAGTCAATTTCTCTCTCAATGATCTCTTGGTATAGTCATTATCATATTTGATTGCTTAGTCGAGTATGAATGCGAGATCAATTTTTGGTTGAATACCTTATATATTAAATAATTGATAGCCAATTGAGGGGGAGTCAAAGAAGTGTAAATATGCTCAAAAGATGTGGAAAGAGTTACATCCCAATGAGGAGTGTGAAAACTACCACCACATGGAGAAAATGAAAGAAAGAAAAAGATACTCCATGAATGCAAAGCAAATTTTTGTTTTAAAAATGTTGATGAAATGCATATTGAAATACTTGACTCAGTCGTATTTCATGGTTGGTATAAGGTGGGATTTTTGATAAAAGATGCTCAAAGAGCCACTCCTTCAACAGATTGTCTAGATATATTATCTAACTTATCTGGGATTTCAAACATCTATTGATCTTGGTATTTCATTTTCTTTACCAAAATTGATGATTTGATAAAGGCATTACACATAAGATCAGGATAGATGTAATTGAAGTTGTTCAACTTTAAGTGTTTTAATTTTCGTAAATTTTCGTTTCATTTTTGAGTATTTTTGATAGATTTTGCATAATCTATTTCTTGTTGTATGAAACGATGATTTTTGTTTAAAGTTGACATGGTAAAGTGCTTACATACTTTTTCTGGATTTTATGGAATTTTTCTAAATTTTCTGGAGAAAAAGTTGAAGCCGATCCGGATCGGGTAAGTGATCCGGATCCCGAACGCAGGATTCTTCCTGCGGGTAGCCGATCCGGATCACATTCTCGATCCGATCCGGATCACGGCTAGGGTTTTTATAAGAACAAAGAGGATTTGATTTCTTTTACCCTAATCTTTTGTTCTCAAGTCTCTAGAGCTTCTCTCTCTAGATTTCTTGCATCTTGGAGCTTCCAAACTCAAAGTTCTTCGAATCCAAGTAAGTTTTATTGATCAAAATCTCGGTTTTTCACAGTTTTTCTCTTTTTCATCAAACGTGAGTAGAAATCATGGATCTTTTTCGTTTGTGAATGGTTTTTGATCAAATTTCTTTTGAAATAAGAACTCTGGGTCGATTAGTTTTGCTTTTATGCTGGGTTTTTACCTGATTAACGAGTTTTTAGGCTTCGATTTCTAAAAATTCGGTTTTAGGGCATAAAAGAGGAATTTTTGTAAATCATGCGATTGATCTATTTTTAAAATTCTTTTTGCAAAACTAATTTGATTCTTAGCTTCTCTACATGATTATGATTGTTTGGGTACAATTTTTCAAATTTTTCAAAATTGACGATTTTTCATGTGTTCTTGAGTTGCTCTTCACAGGACTTCAACTTCTTAACGCACTGTGTTCAATGGCATTCTCCTGGTTCTTTCTTTTGTTAATCACTATGGTGCACACGAGTACATCTGTTAAAAAGGAACAGGATGATTCCACTCAAGAAAAGACTAAAGAAGCTGGGGAGGACAGCTCAGACTATGATGAGGAGGAATGGGATGAATTTTTCAAAGATGTTCAACGAAAAATTGATGAGGAGAACAGAAAATTTGTCAAAGGAAAAAGGCTTATGAAATCTACCTCAACAACTAAACAGTATACAAGACGGAAGAATGTCCAAAGAAGTGAAAGTCAGCGTAGTGGGCCCTTACCAGAGCACGCTCACTCTCTGGGGTTCTACAAACTGAATCTCCATGGGTTAAGGGACTGGATGCACCATCTGCCTCTACACAGCATCCATCACACTCGAAGACACGGACTACAGACACAGAGGCTTTGGAATTAGTTCGCCAGGAACAACAAAGACTCTCTGCTGAACAAGAAAGAATATCGACAGAACTTCAGCAAATTTCCTCTCAGCACAAGAAGATCAAGAAAAAGTACTCAAATATTTCGAAAATGCTTAAGGGGATTTTGAGCACGCTGAGCTGTACCAGTTCAGACTCTTCAGACTAAGCAGCACCTTCTGTTCACTTTTTCTATGACCTTACTCTCTTGCAGTTCTCAGTTCTTCGGTTCTTAACATTTAGTTTCGATTTTTAGGACTTAGTTTTTGTTCTAACTTGTAGTTTAGTTCTCAGATTGTGCATATTAATAGAACTTTTTAACTCTCCTTATATTTTGTAGCTTTTGCTACGTTTTTGGCTTTATTTGTGACAAAAAGGGGGAGAGAGTTTAAGAGAGAACTTGGACAATGCAACTTGAACAATGACGAAAATGTATGAACATTGTGAATATCAAGGTAAGTATGATCTCAACTTCAACTTTGGTTTGGTTTTTCTTTTGTGATTTGTTGCATGTCCCTACTAACTATTCGACTAACTATTTGGGCATGTAATATGACTAACAAGTTGATGTTGGACTAACAGTTTGTGACATTTGGTTCTTGAATGCTTAGAAGATATGTTGGTTTTTAACTATGATTCTCTTACATATCTGAATTCTTCAAATGTCATGATGAGAATAAACTCTATCTCTGTACTTGGTTTTGTATGTTTCAATTCTTGAGGTATCTAACGATTTTGTTTGTCAAGAATGCTTTCTTTGTGCAGAGAGTACAGATGTCTAAGTCTAGAGTCTGTTTTAGGAGTTTATCTCATGTTTTAATTTTTGGATCTCCATTGTAAATTTTTGTTGTATGGTGATAGCAACAAAAATATCTTTTTGAATTTTCTTTTGTGGATTTGTGTTTTGTCACGAAACCGCCAAAGGGGGAGATTGTTACGGAATTTGAGTTGGCGTATTTCGTGAAAGTATTAAGTCTTGAAGATTGAAGATGAAAAACTTTGGATCATATACCTCAATCTCAAGAAAGAAGAATTCAAAAGGATCAGGTATGTTTAACTAAAGATTTTTGGTGATCCGAATACTTCTTGTAGTGTAGAAACACCTGGAAGAATGTTTTATTGCATAAACATCAAAAACTGGACATGGGACATGTTCAGGATCCGGATCGGGCTCGGCAATCCGGATCCCGAAGGGTGTTCGTTCATACACTGTTTCAATCCGGATCGCAGCATTTCATGATCCGGATCCCGAACACTGGTTTTACCTTTTCACTTGCACGATCCGGATCAGGAATTGCAATCCGGATCCCGAACGTGATGTTTGGTGAAACTGTATGAACGATCCGGATCGGGGACTTCGATCCGGATCCCGAACTGGCATTTTTCTGGAAATCGTCTTTCTTGCTTCTGCGATCCGGATCGTCCAATTCCAATCCGGATCGCCGTCGGTAAAATCTCCAGAAAAGGCAGTTTTTGATCCTTATCTTCTTCCAATGGTTTCTAACCTATAAATAGCCCTTTATTCATTTCTAGGGCATCGGCAAAAAAAATAGAAAAAGATAGCCGAAAAGAAAAAATCCACATATAGAGAAGAAAGGAAATCAATAGATTTATTCTATGTTTCTTCATCTATATTGATTGATTTGATTCTAGGTTTTCCATACTCACATTTTGAGTAGAATCAAATCAATGAATACTTAGATGGTATTTCCGATCTATCTTTGATCTAAGTATTCGGCGGATCATCACCACCCAAAAACAACGATTTACCCCAAATCGGCGCGTGGACTCGCGTGGCCTTGTGGATTCAAGGTGCAACCGCTCTCGTGGATTCGGAGCGAGGTACGTTCGTGGATTCGAAGCGTGCTACTGGGTGAAGACCGTGGATTCGGTCGGACGTCGTGGACTCGACGTTGGACGCTGTGGATTCAGCGTTGGGCGCGGATCGTGGATTCGAGAAGCGTCGTGGAACGAGCGGAGAAGATCTACTAGGAGCGTATGAAAAAGGTTGAGTCGTCTGTGAGTACGTTATATCACCTTGTACGTGTTTCAATTCTAGTGGATTTCGCCGTGTTATCGGTCCCGTGGTTTTTTACTCCGGTTTGGAGTTTTTCCACGTAAAAAATCTTACGTGTTCATTTATTTTTCCGCATTGGGTTTTGTAGCGCAACGATTTTTGAGTGTTTATTGTTTACACCTATTCACCCCCCTCTAGGTATTTTTTCTCCTATTTAGATCCAATTACTTATAACCCAACAATCTACTTTATTTGTCATTGACTTTACCCACTCCGTGACAGGTTTGACTAGGTGTAGTAGTCGGGACAATGGTAAGGCAGCGTCTAGAGGACATTAAACGTATGAGCTTAATTCGTCGTTCTTGCTTTGGGTTATCTCATCTCCTTTTATCTAGTTTAAGTTCTCAATTGCTTGACTGTGGAATAATGTGGATGTTGGATTGTGAGTTTGTTTTCATGATGTGGTCTTTATTATGCTTTTATTGACTTGTATGCGGCATGTTTTATACCAAACAAAAGGGTTTCGAAAATACTTTCCAAAACCAAGTGTCGTGTGGGCACTGCTTTGCAAACCTCTAGATTTATCCTTTCAAAAGATGTAGCCGCCTTATTGTGAACGCGTAGACGTTTTAGAAAAAAATTGGGTGTTGGGTGGACACCGTTTGCAAACCCGTAGTTATCTCTTGATGTGACTGAATGAAATTACTCTTCCTTACTTTGTTCACTGGGACTGTGTGGTTAAAGAATGTAGTTGTTATTGTTGTTGTAAATATGACGTCGTGCATATACAAAGGAGACTCTGTCCGCTTGAAGAGTGAATTTGTATATGTGGCGGTCTGTCGCGCACCGGTAGGCGAGGTCGCTTATTTATAAGAAAAAAAATATATATATACATGCTTTTCCGCTTATCTTTAGACCTCCGGGGCGTGACAGCCGAGACTCACTGTCACTCTGACAGCTCTCAAGAATCCAGATCTACAACCACTGTCACTCTCCCAAAGAAACCTGATCTACAGACTGCTATCAACTCCACTCGGTCCCCAGACACGAGTGTAAATGCATCCCACAACCACCCGACCTCCCAGCCCACAACCCGGGCGTGAAAAGCTAAGTCCAGAATGACAAGTATATAATAGTGATGTGGGAATGTCTAGAGCAATAAAAGAAACCTAGCCCAAGTTGAAGTTTTCTACAGTCTGGCTGAACATGCTGCATATGGCGGGGGTGCTAGGTCAAGTTCCATAACATCAATAATTAACAAGTTGTAGGGAGCAATAAGATCACAAGATCATCAAACTGATACAAAGAGCATTAACATTCAGATTCTAACATGCTACCAAGTCCAACTATTATGCATGATTCTACATAATAGAGTTAGTACGCAGTCCATAGATCTTGAAAGCAAAGCCACCCACCTGAAAGTGCTAACTGTCCGGATTCGTATAGCTGAGAATGCCCAGAAACAGATATCTCAATACATCCACCAAGCCAACAGTACAGTAGCAGTGATCAACGCATCCTGGGTACAAAATACAACCTAAAGTTACACTTAATTTCCACAAAGTTCCAAGTTTCAAAATTCTGCGATGAACAGTCCTCTTAAAGAGAAATTTTCACGTGCTGAAATTGCCCAAAAAATTCCAATAAAAATATGGTAGCGATCGTCGCGTCGAGACCTTCGAAATGGGTACCTGCACGTCCAAAACCGAGCCCCGTAGGCCGAGTTACAAATTCCACAGTACCGGCGCGCAAACAAACACAACCACACAACTGTAAACTCTTGCACAAATAAAAAGGGAATAGTATACCTCCGGGAAGGTCTCGGAAAAATCCAAGAAAAATATGATGATAATCCTCGCTACGAGTAGATGAAAAAAGTGTATAGGCTCATCTCGATTTGATGCTCGAGCGCGGAGAATAAAATCCGGCAAGGTGCTCCTGTCAAGAGAGAAATCCTGTAGCAATGGGGGTTAAAAATGTACCAGGAACCCCTAGAAGAGCTCGGATCTGAAGAAGGTGGTCAATACGAAAAACATAGGCCTACCTCTCGAAAATCCAACACCATGAAAATCGTCCAAAAATACTGTCGGGGTAGCTCTGTAGACCTCCAAGACTGATGTGGGATGAAAACGGACCTCCAACAGTAAATCGTCGCACTGCGCTTCGCTGCCGAAGTCGTTGAGTTCGCGCGCTCCGAAAAATCCGAAACTCCTTCAGTAGATGCACAAGAAGATAAGAAAAATTTTTGCTTAAGGATGCAATGGCAAAAGAAGTCGGGAAAAGCCCAAAAATAGAGAAGAAAGGGACTATTTATAAGCCCTCCCACGAAAAGCCCACGGAAAGGAGGTCATTGGGCTTTTCGGGCCCAATTTCCGGGCGCCCGGATAAATCGGGCGGCTACAGTGTTGGGCTCGGCCCAACACTGTGCGCGCCTGGTTTATCTTGGAGCCGCCACGTGTCCCACGGCTCTCCCCCGCGCCCGGCGCACGCGCGCCCGCGAATCGCGGAGCGCCGCGTGTCCCGACAGCGGGGCGTGGGGCGGCTGCGCCCGGCCAACCGCGGGGCGCCACGTGAAGCCCCCACGTCGCGGGCTACCTGCCCAACTGCCCCGACCTGCTCCCCTGGCACGTGGACCGCGAGCACGTGAGCCGACCGCTCGCAGGCCGCCACGTGGCGCGCCCTGGTCCATGCGCCAGGCCGCAAGCCCCCGTGGACGGCGCACACAGTGCCCGCCAATCACGAGCCGCCACGTGTCCCACGCGCCGGCCCATGCACCAGTGCCAAGTTCCGTGGACCGCGCCGCATGCGCCGGCCAATCCGGTGCTGCCACGTGGCCCCAGGCCGGTCCACGGCCTCCCCCATGCACCAAAATGCGCGAAAAACTTCCGGGAGCCCTTTTTGGGCATCCGGACTCAGAATCAAACAAGCAAATAGCCGTTTTCAAGCGTTTTTCCGTGCTGAATCTATTTCCAACCTCTGTTTGGCCTAATTCTTTTCAGAAATTTTGGCAAACCTAGCCGAAGGCCAACACTGCTAAAGATAAAAGGGATAAGCCCTAGAGTTAAGGGTTTCATTTTTAGGGTCTTGCATGGGTTCAAAACCTTGGGGAACCACCAAAAATGGGGTTGTTAACCATTTTTAGAGTGCTTCGTGGAAATAAAAGAGATCAAAACCTCTCTTTGCTAGATCACATTCAAATGGGGTTTTTATCCCCTTTTATTTCTTGTGGTCAAAAGAACCAAAGAAAAGATACCTAAGAAAAACTAGGGTTTCTCTTTTAGTAGATTGTATGAGATTAGAGGAGTATTGTAATGATTTCTTTATGGTTTCATTGTCATTTTACGGCCTCTTATGAGTCGACAAGAGAGCAAGCCATCTTCTCCAACCAAGAACAAGAAAGGTGGGGGATTCTAGCGAACAAGGGTGACCTCTCTTCTTGTCTTTTACTTTTTAATTAAGAAACATGTTAATAGAAAGGTTAGGGTTGTAAGTAATAAAAGAGAGCATGTGAACCATTGTATGTAAAGGAAATTAGAAAGTATAAAGAGTTAGAGCTTTCTTGCATAAGAATAAATACAATGAAGTCACATCATGTATGAGTAAAGTTATATTGAATGCATGCTAAGTTAGTGTGAAAGGTCTATGATGTGGGTTATGTTAAATATGGATCTGAACAGGGAAAAAAATACCTAGAGGGGGGTGAATAGGTGTAAACAATAAACACACCAAAATCTTTGCGTAAAAATAACCCAATGCGGAAAAGTAAATAACACGCAGAGATTTTACGTGAAAAACTCCAAAACCAGGAGTAAAAAACCACGGGACCGATCACACGGTGAAATCCACTAAGATTAAACACGTACAAAGGTGATATAACGTACTCACACACAACTCAACCTTTTTTCATACGCTCCAAGTAGATCTTCTCCGCTCGTTCCACAACGCGCCTCGAATCCACGATTTGCGTCCAACGCTGAATCCACGGCGTCCAACGTCGAGTCCACAACGTCCAACCGAATCCACGGTCTCCACCAAGTAGTACGTCTCGAATCCACGAACGCACCTCGTTTCGAATCCACGAAACGGTAGCACCTTGAGTCCACAAGGCCACGCGAATCCACGCGCCAATTTTTGGGAAAATCGTTGTTTTATTGGTGGTGAAAATCTACCGAATACTTAGATCAAAGATAGATCGAAAATACCATCTAAGTATTCATTAATTTGATTCTACTCAAAATCTGAGTTTGAAATCCTAGAATCAAATTAATCAATATAGATGAAGAAACATAGAATAGATCTAGTTGTTTCCTTTCTTCTCTATATGTGGATTTTTTTATTTTTCGATCGTACTGGATTCCCCCTAAAAGATGAATCAAAGGGTTTATTTATATGTTAGAAACCTTTGGAAGAGGACAAGAATCAAAAACTAACTTTAACAGACTTTTTCCCGCACGACGGTCCGGACTGGATTTAGCTTGTTCCGAACTGTCGTTATTTTTCAGAGAAATCCTGAAAAATCGTGTTTGGGGTCCGGACTGAAAGAAGCACGGTCCGGACTGTTCATGCGATTTCTGCAGAATCCACGTTCGGGGTCCGGACTGAACCAGGGAAGGTCCGGACTGGATTTCCGCATGAACATACCTACGTTCGGGGTCCGAACTGAAGTATCCTGATCCAGATCCTGAACATATAACAGTCCAGTTTTCTGATTTTTATGCAATTAAAAATCCATCCAAGTGTTTCTACACTATAAAGAGTATTCGGATCACCAAGATTATTTAGTTAAACGTACCTGATCCTTTTGAATTCTTCTTTCTTGAGATTGAAGTATATGATCCAAACATTTTCATCTTCAATCTTCAAGACTTAAACACTTTTACGAAATACGCCAATACAAATTCCTTAACATATGATGCATGATGGAATTTATGACATAGGAGAAATCTAGATTAAGGTTTTTTGAGTGGCATTAATCTTAGGACTTCACGGGTGGCATTGTGCTTGAGTCAAACTAAGGTTATGAAAGAGTCAAGGTTTAATTTAGAGTCAAATCTCTAAGAGTAAAAAGTATAAAGGTTGAGGTTAAAAGAGTAAAGAGTAAAGTCCCTAGAGTTGGTCTTAGGGAGTTGGGTAAAATAAACCCTTACTTTAACTTCAACTTGAGGAAAAGAATGAAAATAAAAGGATTAAGTCCAAGGGACTTTTGGGTTACCCTTGAGGCAAAGACCTAGGTAAGGAAATGAGTAAATGAAAGATAAGCTAAAAGCTTAAATGAAATAGAAAGAAATTGCCAAGGGGCAATGTGAGCGAGAGGCTCAAATGAGAAAGAAAGAAAAGGGCACAATGTGCAAAAGAGGCTAAGAGCCAAGGCAAAAGAAAAGAAAGAAAAGAAAAGAAAAAGATAAAACGAGCGTATCTTCGGGGGTGAAACCTAGCTCTTGTCGGAGCTAAGGGTTGTGTCCCTAGATCTCCCGGGCAGTGACCCGTATGACAAGTTCCCCGTTGGGCGGGTTAGCACTTGAGGTGCTATCGGCAATCTTAGAGATCTTGTCTTATGGTAGCATGACTGCCGGGCTGGGGCCCGTTGGGCATGATTCTCCGAGGGTTTAGCAACATTAATTAAAATACAAGGAAGATGAAAGAAAGTGAATGGTCAAGTTAAGTCTTGGATAGAGTGGCACCTTGGAACGACATAGTGTCGTGTTATGGCAAAAGGGTTGAGTTTTACATGTGCATTGTTGGTTAGAATTTACAGCTTTAATTACAGTAATTATTCTCTATTATATTGCTTCCATTAGACCAAGCGGTGTAGAGCATTTTTGCTCGGTGGTTGAACCCACTGGGAACTTCGTTGTGTTTCTCACACCCTTGGGTACCATCCCCACAGGTCCAGGTACATCGAGCGAGGCGCGCGACAAGGGTAAGGGCCCAGCAGAGTAGCGACCTAGCAGTCCATAGTCGCCAGTACATTTTGGAGAGTTCACCATTTTGAGCGAAATTTGTATGTGAGGAACATTGTAAAGTTAAATGCTTCAAGTTTCATTTTGGAAAATATGTTGTAATTTATCTAAAGTTAATGTTTCGCTCAATATTGTACTTTCTTTTCCTTCTATTTGATCGTATGAATGAATGAAAGTTTTAATTTCATAGTTTAGTACTCTGATTGCTTACTTTTCCGCTTACACTAAACTGTGATTATTGGAATGAACCGTTTCTTTCGGGTGTTGAAAGGTCATGCCCGATTGGCGGGTCTGTTGGCGGGCCCGAACCGACTAAATTGGTGGGCTCAGAGCGTGACAGTCGTTGTATCGTTAGGGGTGATTACCGGAGTCTCGTACATGGAGGGGCAATTTCGTTTCTAGGACAGTGCTTTTGCACGTCTCGACATATACAGGCCTCATCTTATCCTTGTTATAATTTTTATTAACAGTACAATCGAAATTGCATGATAGAGTTTTGGTTTAAAATTATTTATATATTATTTGACTAAAAAAATTAATTCAAAAAGATAATTTTTCAATAGTTTTCAACCACATTTTTCTACTATATTATATTCCCTATAATTCCGGATAAGTCTAATAAGGTTTACTTTGACTATAGTTGTGTTTGTTATAGTGGCTTAACGCGACCGCTGTTGCTTGAAAAGCCCTTAGGTTTCAAGATTGGCACGCGAACTGTAAACTAGGACTACAAGACGTACGCATGAAATTACTCACGACTACCAAATTTTTTCTTAATTAAAATCTACTTGCATTAATAAAACATTACACATCTTGACTAGTAAACTTTTCTTTTTCTAGAGTTCAAGTACACTATTTTTTTGAGATCAAGTTTAAGTACACTATTAAACAAATTTGTCATGACCACAAATTTTTTTTTTTAAAGTATATACATCTAACTATTAAACACTAAATTGAAATTATTTGTCCTCTTAACGTTGGCTAGCGCACTGCACTATCTTTTTGTCTAACTTGTTGACCAATAAAAATGGATCTTTTCTTTTTCTCACTATTTTAGTGTAATTAGAGTTCAAATGGTCAGTAGTGGAGACTTACTATCATTGACCATAAACGAAGAAATGTAATTAATATATTACTAATTAATTGTTCAATAATAAGATTAATATTTGACTTAACTATAAAAAAACCCTTACATTTTACCCCGAGTCTCAAATATCTTTCTGTGTAAAAAATGTAAACAATTAATGTCAAATATATAGGCCAATTTGTTAGAATTATTTTTTTGTTAATTTTAATGGTAAGTCAATGTTGAGATAATATATTTTTAAATCCATTTAAGTTCAATCAAACATACCTTCAAGTATCAAAATCTAAAAAGAATTATAAAAAAGCATTCACATTCGAGAATTTAGGTACTTTTAATGTCAAATGATCTTGTGATATCATCACGTTAACACTTTTATCAATAATTAACAGAACATCCAAATTATTGGACTTATCGACACAAGACCAAATTGTATAGTTTATATTATTTAATAATTTTTTAAGAAAGATATTTGAGGCACAAAATAAAGTGCATGAGCATTTCTATAATTAAAGCTAAAAATTTCTCCCAATTATTTGCAAATAATGATTATATTGGTGATCTAAATTAAATTCACATATTGGTGAGAAATAAACCGTGGGAAAGAATAATGCTCAAGTTTTTAACCATAAAAAAAAATTGTATTCTATACTTCGAGACTAAAATGTTTTTAATATACTTCACAGAAAATAATATATGTTCTTTTGAAACCTTTTAAATTATTACATATACATTTATAAGAAAAAGTCTACTACGTAACAACTACACTACATTCTTTATATCCAATCAATTATCTTTTTATTTTTAAAATAAAAATATAATAAAAATTTTTGTTCTAAAATTTATGATGATATGAATTATTTGTTCTAAAATTTATGATAATATGAATGTATCTTAGAAAATAATTATGGTAGATTTGTATATATGAGTGCTACATGGAGGACTTTTTTTTTGCCCTTTTGATATGAGTACTACGTAGGCTACTCGTAAGTAATTATTTTATACAACAATTTTGCCCTTTGATTTTCCCTTTCTCAAGTGTCCTACCACTTGTTTGCTAATAAAAAATTAGTCCGATCTTGACAAAATTGTAGAGGGCATTCAACGGCGTAGGCTGTTGGTAAAAAATTCATAATTTTTGACTATTATTATTATTATTTATTTTAATTAATTAATTAATTAATTAATTAATTTTATATTTTTATATTATTTTAATTATTTTTTCATTACGCGGAAGCGCCTCAAATGTCTTCCTCCACCGGTGCATTGAAAGCCTTACGAACGCTTGTTTCATGCACTAATTGTTGGATTTTAATTAGGTTTTAAAATGATTTCAAATTTGTTTTGGTTTTTGGACTTTTCTGAATAGTGCAATTGTAGTGACCCCGGTCCCCGTGTAGCATTTTCCCGTGACCAGTGGTGTGAAACACCTATTATTGGTGTGTTGGGCCAGTAACGCATCAAATGGATGTGTTAGATGGACTCAGTGAGGTTCCTGGATCAAGCCTGTCTTTCGGCTGCTTTTGTCGAATTTTAAAAGAGGTTTCAAGCTGATTGGAAGTCGGTTTTGGATTCAGCGCGGAAAAACGCTTGAACACGGCTATTTGCTTGTATTTTTCTAAGTCCGGATGCCCAAAAACGGACACCCGGAAGTTTTTAGTGGATTTGGGTGCATGGGGAAAGCCTTAGACCGGCTAGGTGCCATGTGGCGGCCTGTCATTGGCCGGTTCACGCTGTGCGGTCCACGAAGAGGCGCGAGGTGGCGCATGGACCGGGCGGAGGACACGTGGCGTTCCCGGATTGGTCGGCGCACGTTGTGCGGTCTACGGAACCCCGCGCGGGTGCATAGACCGGGTGCGGGTACACGTGACAGCCTTTGATAGGCGGGCTCACGCGGCGCGGTCCATGGAGGTGTGCGCGGGCGCCTCAGGATGCGTGCATGCATGGGGGGCTGGCGGCGCGGCCGGCGAGGCGTGCGTGGGCGCGGTTGGCGGGTCTCGCGGGCGAGCCACGTGGCGTCCTGCGATTCGCGGGTGCCACCCACCCGCGTTGACTAGCGCGCGACACGCGGTAGCGCCCGATTGGCCTTGCACTTGCTGTTCCCTGTTCGGGACACGTTTTATACGCCCGAAGGATTCGGGCGCCCGATAGTTGGGTCCGAATCCGTAAATTGGGCCTTTTTCGGGCTGGGCCTATAAATAGGCCCCTTAGGCATTCTTTTTGCATTTTTCTGGGCTGTTTCACAGGGAGACTTCTTTAGTGTTTTTCTTCCTCATCTAGTGTTGCATCTTGTGGAGGATTTCTGGGATTTTTGGAGGACGCTACTTCGACGTTTTCTGCGATTCGGCACACTGCGACGCTCCTTCCTTGGTGGCCATTTTCGTCGCGTTTCGGTCTGCGGACTCCCTGGGCTACCCCAAAGGAGTTTTCGGGTGATTCTTGCGCCTACGTTTTCACGACAGGTAGGGCTACGATTCTTGTATTTATAGTTTCCCTCCATTCCAAGTTTTCTTGGGTCTTTCGGACCATCTTGTGACCCCATTTTCTGCGGCGAGATTTTGGACAGCATTTAGAGTAATTGTGGGTTTTCTCGGCCCACGAGCATCGGAACGAGGAGTGTGAGTACTCGTTTTACATGTACTCGTAGCGAGGAACGCCATCGTGATTTTTTTGAAATTTTTGGAGGTTGCTTCGAAGGTGATAATTCCACTTGTTCTTGACTGAAAGCTACAGAATATTGATTGTGGGAAGTTTTGGCTCGCAGTGGTGTTTTAATTGTATCTTGGCCTACAGGTGTCGGAACGGGAGGTGCGAGTACTTGATTCGCACCTACTCGACGCGATGATCGCAGCGGTTATTTTTTTGGATTTTTTCGAGATCATCTCGCAGGTAAAAATCACCCTTTTTCTGGACTGGATTGTGTGGACAGCAGTAGATTGTGGTTTTGGGTTTAATTGTGCGCCGTGTGGGTCATCTTTGCAGCTTTCGCGGTGTGCCGTGGTTTACCTGGAGTGAGGGCGTGTTTAGACCCGTGTTTCGCGATTGAGGTGGGTAATTGTTGTGGACCTCATATTTTGATTTACTCACTAGGAATATTATAGTGATCCCCGTTATTGGATGCCGATTAGTACATTATGGGCAACATGCATGCTTGTATAGATTGGACATGTGCTATACTAGTACTTAGTGTTCTTACGAGATATATTATTATCCTGGAATAACATGCTTTAATCGATGTGAGAATAACGATATCTGTTTTTCCTTTATCATCATGAGGACACTTGCATGCTTGTATGGACATCTAGATAGGCCATCTTCTACTGCTACACTTTCATTGGGATTTGACTTAGAAGAAACCATATTGGCACCTTTTGTCCTTTTATTGAGATACATGTGGTTTATTGGTCGGGTTTGAGTAGGGTGGTAGGATAGTGTAGCCGGGTTTTTGAGTCAGGATTTGTCATACCAAATTGTGGATTGTGGGGTATTGCGGCGACCGCGGACATTGGGCGACTGACCGGATGTTTACTTGTGCATCAGATTGAGGATCGGATTTCTTTAGTGGATGGGTTTTCCCACTTTGACCATAGTTGTGATCTAGTCCTGCTATATTACGATACTGGTGACAAGGATACTTTACTCGTGTGGGTCGCTCCCCTCGAGTGCCACTCCGAAGTGTGCGATGGACGGTCCTTGAGTTTTTCATACTCTTTCTTTACATCGGTGTTATGCATATGCTGGCATAACCGATGTGGCTGACAGAGCAGGCAGTGCCAGTTTTTACTCGTCCATTGATTGGGTTTATTCAGGCAGACACCTTTACTGATGCATTCATATAGCTACCTTTCTTGTAGTGGCCAAGATCCCCTTGTAGTTTTTTCCCGTGATCCGTGGTGCAGAACACCTATTTTTGGTGTGTCGGGCTTGCAACACGTCAAATGGACGTGTTGGGTGGACTCAGTGAAGGCTCTAGATTAAGCCTGTCCTTCGGCTGTTCTCACCGAATTTCATAAGTGGTTTCAGGCTAATCATATGACAGATTTGGATTTAGCATGGAAAAACGCTTAAAAACGATTATTTACTTATATTTTTTCGGAGCCCGGACGCCCAAAAACGGACACTCGGAAGTTACGGTTCAAATTGGTGCACGGGGGAGTTATGGACCGGCGAGGGAGCCACGTGGCGGCCTGTGATTGGCCGGTGCATGCGGCGCGGTCCACGGAGGCGCGCAGGGTGTACGGTGGACTGGCGCAGGACACGTGGCAGCCGCCCACTGGCGGGCCCACGCGACGAGGTCCACGGAGAGGCGCGGCCGGGTTCGTGGACCAGGGCGCGCCACGTGGCTGCCCCGGATTCGGCGGCTCACGCACCCGCGGTCCAGCTGGGGCACGGGGCAGGGGCCATACGCACGTGGGTGCAGGCGCGGCAGGCGGCGGCGGCGCGGCCGGCCGGTGTCTCGGGCGGGGCGGCGCATGCCTGGCACGCGGTGCCACGTGGCGCCATGCCCACCCCGCCGCTCCGCCTTGGCCACGCACCCCGCCGCTCCGCCTTGGCCACGCGGCAGCGCCTGGTTCGCCGAGCGCCGCTGTTCCCTGTTCGGGGTCACGCGTCGCGCCCGGGTGAATTCGGGCGCTCGTCGCGTGGGCCGGGTGGGCTCAGATTCGGCACCCGAATTTTTCGGGCGCCCGAATCGGCGGCCCGGATCCGAGGAGAGAGAGGACTCTGGGCTGGGCCTATAAATTGAACTCCCTATTTCATTTTCTGAGGTTTTTGGGCATTTTCTCCAATCGCACCCTTTAGCAAACTTGTTCCTCTCTTTGTCCTCCATCTTGTGAGGGCTTCCCAGGATTTTTGGAGACCTCAACATCGGCGATCTCTGCAACACAGCGCGCGTAATGTCATGACTTTTCGAGTAATGTTTTACCCTTCTGCTAATAAAGTACTTGTTAGAAAAACTGAATTATCGAGTTTTCTTAAGTTGACCGTTGCTGTCACGCCCCGAGTCCGCCAATTTGTACGGTTCGGGCACGCCAACAGACCCGCCAATCGGGTAGGACCTTTCACTACCCGAAAGGAACGGTAACATCCATGATAACACAATAAGTGTATGCGGAAGCTCAATATCAGAGTACTAAAAATCACTACAAATTTAAACTTTTATTTTATAAACAAACAGTTATTGCGGAAATGAAAGCATATAAGAGTGAACCATGCATTAAATTTATTACACTTTACATCTCTGAACTTGCAAATAAAATTATTACAATTCTTTTACATAAATTCCTCACCATACAAGGTTCACTTAAGAAATATATAAATGGGATACCTCTGCTAGACCCTCTAGGTCTCTATGCTGCTGGGCCCTTGCCCCTGTCGTATGCCTCGCCGTCTGCACCTGAACCGTCTCGACCGCTGCATCCATACCCGAACCTGTGGGGAGGTCACCCAAGGGGTGTGAGAACTACAACTGAGTTCCCAGTGGGTTCAGCCACCGAGAAAAAATGTCCTACACCACTTGATCCAATGGAAGCAATAATAATAGAGTGCTAGGAAACTAAAATCCTCAACATCAATATGCGGCTATGTAATATAATATATCACCACACTATCTGTGTTTACTCATCGACCCAGCACTACTCTGTCTAGTCATACTAGGCTACTAAGCACCAACTCGGCCACTATGCCGCTGTATACAGGGTCAAACTAACCCGGCCATCTTGACAACTCAATTTTTCTCTTTATTCTTTAAATTCTGGTGCTTTAGTTCAAGTTAACCCTCAGAAATTCTTATCCGACGGGCCCCAGCCCGGTAGTCCTGCTACCATAAGATAAGATTTCTAAGGTTGCCGATAACACTCGCAAGTGTTACCCCGTCCTACGGAAGAAACGTCCCGAACGGGTCTCTACCCGGGAGAGGGGTACTGCCTGCAACTCCAACATGGGCCGCGTTTCTCACCGTAGGTCCGCCCGTTTTATCTTTATCTTTTCTTTTGCCTTTAGCTCTTTGTTTTGCCTTTACTTGGGAAGCTGAGTCTTGCTCACACACTTCCCCCGGGAGTGACATATGCTCAACCCTCCCGTTGGCAACTTAGCTTTAACACTTTAATTCACTTGGTAGTGACATATGATCAACCCTCCCAATGGCCATTTAGGCTTTTCCTTTACAGAGTCCGAGGGTTCCAAAAGACGGATGCCTACAACCCCAATCAAACAAGAACAGGTTGTAGCATCGTCTCCCGTAGTGCTCGGCCCAATATAGTTTATCTTATCCTTTTTACCTTTCATTAATCATTCTCTTTCTTTAACCATTTTCTTTCCACTTTAGGTTCAGATGAGTTTAAGGCACCTTGGCACTCATCTCCCCGGAGTGACATATGCTCAACCCTCCCATTAACATTCATGCCTCAATGCTTCTCTTTACTTTTCTCGTTTATTCCAAGCGATTTGCTTGTCTTATTTATGAACCACTTTTAGCTCTCTCTCGAGCAATTTGCTTGTCTTGCTCATTAGCCACTTTTGGCTTTCATTTAAGCTTTATTTCTTTTATCCTAAGTTCTTTATCCTAGGATAATTTGGGTGTCTCTAACACCAATTTAAGTTTGAACAACTTGTTCATTTCCATTTCCACTTATTTTGCCACTTGGCAATATCTTTAGTTTCCTAGCCACTTTTACACTTTCCTTACTTGTTCTCAATTCACAACCCTAAGCTTCAATTACCCTTAAGGTTGCACTATATCACTGCACTATGTCACTAGGACACTAGTTACTTTCAGTTTTATCTAACTTAGAGCTTATTAACCCTATTTCCATTCTCTTTTATTTAACTCAGATCGAAGTTAAACTAATTGATCCATTTACCCAGACGTCCTATGACTTTCTGGGGTTACATTATTTAATTCTTTAACTTGAGAATCTAATCCCCCTGTTTCCTGATTTCTCATTGAATCCTAGAGTTTTACTAACTCTATTTTCCTGTTCCATGTTTAACCTAGGGTTGCACTAACTCTATTTCATCACTAGAGTTTAACCCTATTAGTTCATCTTAGGTTCCTTTACCTAAGTTCCATAACTTGTTTAACCTAGAGTTCTCTGACTCTATGTTTAACACTCTATTCTTAACCTTAGATTATTCCCTAAGTTACTGCCACTCGTCCACCTAGGTGTATCTCCTAGGTAATCATGCCACTCGTTAAACCTAAATCTAGGTTTTCTTCTAGCCTTACTACCAACATGTCCTTTTCCTTATGCTTCACATGATTCCTAGGGTTATACCCTAACACGATCTCAATCATAAAATAATTACTCCTTTCTTATGCATGCAATTATTTCCATCTCAATCATGAATAATATTCATCATCTATGTAGATAAATCAAAGTTACATTTTCCTCTATGTTCATTTAAACATGTAAATAATCCACCTATTTTCCTTTTTCCCCATTCATAATCACAATTAAAATTACACTACTATAGCATGCTCACTATAATGCTTCAAGATCAAAAGCAGAGGAAAAAGTGGAGAGGTCACCCATTTTCGGTAGAATCCCCCACCTCAATGT
The DNA here is from genome assembly GCA_029168755.2 of Tillandsia fasciculata. NCBI lineage: Eukaryota > Viridiplantae > Streptophyta > Magnoliopsida > Poales > Bromeliaceae > Tillandsia > Tillandsia fasciculata. The sequence goes on from JAQOTM010000416.1 coordinate 38,820, forward strand.
TTTCCCCTGTTCTTGAAAGAGATGAATTTCGCTCTTTTGATCTCCGAGGTTTTTCCTAAATCGTAAGGAAAGAAAAATCATGAAGCAATCGCTTTACACAACTCACTAACTACGATAAAACGATAAAACTTAGCCTCTTTGACAATTAAAAGGGAAAAATCCCTATTTGATCACTTTCTCACAAAAAGGCTATTTTTGGATTGGCTTACAAAAATAGGAGAAGAACAATCCCCCCTTGACATGTTGCCAAAGAGAAATTCGCTCTCTTTGGCCATGGGCCAAAACGCCCCAAAAATTTGGGAAAAACTCAATTTGAGCAATTCCCACAATTACCGATTTCACACATTGGCAAAATCAAGAATTTGCATACAAAAATAGGAGAGAAACTCAATTTGAGTGATTCCCCCAATTTACCGATTTCGTACATTGGCAAGATCCATAATTCGCATTCAAAAATTGGAGAGAAACTCAATTTGAGTGATTCCCCCAATTTATGATTTTCGCTCATTGAAGGAAAGAGAAGAAAAAAGAAATTCTCTTCTTTTCTTTTCTTTTCCTTTCAAATTTTCTCTTTCTTCTTTCTTTCTTCTTCTCTTTCTTTCCTCTTTTCTCTTTTTTTTTTTTTTTTTTTTTGTCGAAAGCTGCTGCCCAGCCAGCAGCTTGCCTAGCTGCTGGCCCTGCCAGCAGCAGCAGCTAGTGCGGCTGCTGCAGGGGGCACAGCCAGCAGGCTGCAGCAGCTGCTGCCTTGTGCAGCAGCAGCAGGGCCAGCAGCTGCCAACCATGGCAGCTGCTCAAGCAGCTGCCAGGGCAGCTGCTCCACCCCCAAGCGCAGGCAGCTGCTGCTTGGCTGCAGCAGCAGCCAAGCAGCAGCACATACAGCCGCAGCTGGGCAGCTGCTGCTGCCCATAGCAGCAGCAGCAGCAGGACTTGCTGCTGCTGGCAGCAGCTGCAGCTAGTGCAGCTGCTGCTGGCAGCAGCAAGGCTGCAGCCACCAACCCACACTCTCTCTTTTTTTTTTGTCTTCCACTTCCCCCATGCATGATAGAAGGAAATGAGAGAGAGAGAGAGAGAGAGAGAGAGAGAGAGAGAAACGTGCACCTTTTTAAAAAAAACTGAGAGGGAGGGAGGAAGAGAGATGCTCTTCCTGCTTCTTTTTCCTCTACTTCTTTTTCTTCCTCTTCTTCTTCTTCTTCTCCCTTCGTTTCTTGCTCCAGCAGAAAAGAGAGAGGGAGAGAGAGAGAGAGAGAGAGAGGGGAATTAAATGTCCCTGCAGGTGGGTGGTTGGGGGAAATAGTGAATTTACTGAAATGCCCCCAAGTTAACCATCAATTCCCCAAATTGCCCTCACTGCTGCAGTTTTTTTTCCCTGCAGAGAGCAATTTCGGGTACCCCTCTTTCTCCGCGTTTTGCTATCAACTGGTTAATCGAAACTACAATCTTTTTTCTCCCCTTTATTGTACAAATTTTTCTTAAGCTCTCCACGATTTCTTTTAAAGTTTTGGGCTGCTCTAAGTCATCGAAAGAGAGCCCCGAAAAAGCTTCGCGATCAACTACACTGTCAAAAACTGCAGTTTCAGAATTCACGAAGCATTTTTCTTCGCTTCGTTCTCCTATTTTCTCTCAATCTCTCACCTCGGCACTTCAGCCCTTTTAATCAGAAAACTTTTCTGAGACACCCCATGATTTCTTTTAAATTTTTTGATTACTATGTTTTCGAAACAGGGCTCCGAAAAAGCTTCACGATAACAAAATTCAGGATTCCTGAATTTTGCTAAGTCCTTGGGCTTCAACTCACTTTTCGACCCGATGCTCTTTGCGTCGGTCCGAAATGTACCGAACTCGACTGTAATCATATTTAAAATATGTTACAAGTCCTTTCACAGCATTTCACCCTTTTGCGAATTCGGCGGACGAGGACTTAAGTTTTGCAAATTTGAAGCTTCAAACTCTCAACTACAACTCACTTTTCGACTCAACGGCCTTTGCGTCGATTCGAAATGCTTACAACTCACTTGTAATTATATTTGAAATGTGTTACAAGTATTTTTGCTAAGTTTCGCCATTCTGCGGAGATCGGTGTACTACATTCTCCCCAATTTTGAATAAATCATAATTTAGCACTATCCTCTGAATTCAATAAAAATAGTATTTCATACCATTTTTATTTATATTTATTTATATACCATAAATCTGGTACATTACATTTTACCCCCCTTAAAATAAGTTTCGTCCTCGAAACTTGAATCACATCTCGACTCCTACTTGATCGAGAGGGAGGAATTTTGCCCCCAATAATGGGTTCACTGTATGTCGTGACCGGCTTCAAATTGCCTGCTCGCCGCGACTACACGTGCAACTCATTCATGAATCCCTATCTCAATCCAGGGACAAACTCAGACCTGGTGTCTGGCCACTTTCACCAAATAGGTGAAAGACACAGTCGAGCACTTGCTCCCCTAATTTGCCACTAATGACCCAATCTTGATTTGCGAAATTTCTTGACCATTCCGCAATCGTTTTTCCATAACAAGGTTGCATTCGCAACAAATTACATTTACCGTATATTCCGATCGCTCCGCTGCCTAATGTGGAGGGCAAGGCCAATCCACGAGTTCCCAGCTATCACACACGCTACTAGTGCTCTAAATCCACGGGTTATAAGCTAACCCGATATCTCGGACTACTAATAGGTTCACAGACCACGGTCCAATAGGGTCCTATAGCCCAAAACTAGTCCAACACTATACAATGGCTCTCATTAGCCCACAGACCCAATCGTTATACGGGTAGATCCACACTTAGGATTACTACCCCAACACTCCCACTAGGAGCTACAGTACCTCGATCACCACTAGCTCTACGGCCTGTCATATCACACTCTCAGTGAACTAATAGCCTTAATGCTCACACGTGGCACTCCACGTCCCCGGGTCATCGCTCGGACTACCGTCCCGACCAAATCTCTATCATGCCCCACCCTCAGGTCTCGGGCCGCTGTCTCTCACAGCCGACTGCGCCTGCCCACTGGGCTACAGGCCCACAGTCCACAAACATGGTCCAGGCACGGGTCGTCCCCAAGCGAACCCGCTAATCGTCGCCACGCGACCACTACGCTCCACTGAGCAAAATCCAACTAACTGGTCGTCAATCCACGACCCAAACAATCTATCAACTCTGGCCACACTGGGCAAAGGCTAATGTGCCACTAAACCGGCTCTCTCTGGCTAAACGGTACCTGTGCTCCATGAGCATCCGAACAATTGGGCGTCCTACGCCCCCATGCTAACTTGCAACAACCCAGTGTTAAGCGATTTGCTTAAGCACCCCAACGGCTCTTGTGTAACTCTCCCAACTGGGTTGAGGCACCACAATAACTGTTCACCAACTCTGGTGATTAACACGTGAATCCTGCGGTGGCAACCCTTGCCATTTCGCCGATCCGCCAGAACGGCGCCACAAAACTCTCGCTCTTTCGAGAGATCCTCGCATTTTGAAGCCTACTCTGGGCCTCACTAACTCCACTATGCGGCAACTCAGCCACAATCAATACGCCACACGGTCACTTCCGTCATCAGGGGCGAATTCCCCTGCAAGGCCTGCAAATCTTTCTTGCCCCTAACCCTCAGGGCACATTAACTTGGTTCTCGCACATAGCGATCACCAGCGTTCTGTGAGTCGGTCTCTCGCTGGACCTCTTTATCCACACTTTGCCAACAACCTAGCCGACGCAAGCTTATGACACCTTATGCTGAAGGTGTAGGGTGCGCCGACAAAAGTTCGGCGGCCACTGCCACTCTCTCTACTGTCGCCCCTAAACGCGGCGACGCCGTATACTCATGCGTCATTTATGCAGCCTCAGCTTGCTGCGCTATCAGCCACTGGAGCCTATTGTTCTGCTCCGACTGTCACACTGACGCCACCCTTAGGCGTCGAAATTTGTCTTCCTGTCGGAGGGGAATTTCCGCTGACGGCAAGAAACTTGACCTGCTGCTGGACCACACCAACAAGTGCGGTCACCTGCTGTTGCAGCTCATATACCTTGTTTGACCCAGAGCCCACTCGTGACTCGAGTCAAAACAGGTGCGTCTCCCTATGTGGTATCATCACTGATATGCATACCACACGAAATAATCGGCCCAAATTTAGCAATTTGAGCAACGCGCAATCTAATTACCGACAAAAAGGCTCGTCGACCCAATCATGCGAAAGTATAAAAGGGCACTCCCTTTCATCTCCAACATTACGTTGTCGGCCGCCAACGTAATATCCGAAGAATGAAAGCTCGTCGCCGTCGATCAGTCCCAACATCCTTTTTGGGAACAACAACAACCAATCAAATACTTTCGCCCAATAATCCACACACTCTCTCGTGCTAATCCCTAGGGTCTCCCTAAGGTTTGCTAACCACCTAGGACTATTCCTAGGCTCTGATACCACTCTAATCTGTCACGCCCCGAGTCCGCCAATTTGTACGGTACGGGCACGCCAACAGACCCGAAAGGAATGGTAACATCCATGATAACACAATAAGTGTATGCGGAAGCTCAATATCAGAGTACTAAAAATCACTACAAATTTAAACTTTCATTTTATAAACAAACAGTTATTGCGAAAATGAAAGCATATAAGAGTGAACCATGCATTAAATTTATTACACTTTACATCTCTGAACTTGCAAATAAAATTATTACAATTCTTTTACATAAATTCCTCACCATACAAGGTTCACTTAAGAAATATATAAATGGGATACCTCTGCTAGACCCTCTAGGTCTCTATGCTGCTGGGCCCTTGCCCCTGTCGTATGCCTCACCGTCTGCACCTGAACCGTCTCGACCGCTGCGTCCATACCCGAACCTGTGGGGAGGTCACCCAGGGGGTGTGAGAACTACAACTGAGTTCCCAGTGGGTTCAGCCACCGAGAAAAAATGTCCTACACCACTTGGTCCAATGGAAGCAATAATAATAGAGTGCTAGGAAACTAAAATCCTCAACATCAATATGCGGCTATGCAATATAATATATCACCACACTATCTGTGTTTACTCATAGACCCAGCACTACTCTGTCTAGTCATACTAGGCTACTAAGCACCAACTCGGCCACTATGCCGCTGTATACAGGGTCAAACTAACCCGGCCATCTTGGCAACTCAATTTTTCTCTTTATTCTTTAAATTCTGGTGCTTTAGTTCAAGTTAACCCTCAGAAATTCTTATCAGACGGGCCCCAGCCCGGTAGTCCTGCTACCATAAGATAAGATTTCTAAGGTTGCCGATAACACCCGCAAGTGTTACCCCGTCCTACGGAAGAAACGTCCCGAACGGGTCTATACCCGGGAGAGGGGCACTGCCTGCAACTCTAACATGGGCCGCGTTTCTCACCGTAGGTCCGCCCGTTTTATCTTTATCTTTTCTTTTGCCTTTAGCTCTTTGTTTTGCCTTTACTTGGGAAGCTGAGTCTTGCTCACACACTTCCCCCGGGAGTGACATATGCTCAACCCTCCCGTTGGCAACTTAGCTTTAACACTTTAATTCACTTGGGAGTGACATATGATCAACCCTCCCAATGGCCATTTAGGCTTTTCCTTTACAGAGTCCGAGGGTTCCAAAAGACGGATGCCTACAACCCCAATCAAACAAGAACAGGTTGTAGCATCGCCTCCCGTAGTGCTCGGCCCAATAAAGTTTATCTTATCCTTTTTACCTTTCATTAATCATTCTCTTTCTTTAACCATTTTCTTTCCACTTTAGGTTCAGATGAGTTTAAGGCACCTTGGCACTCATCTCCCCGGGAGTGACATATGCTCAACCCTCCCATTAACATTCATGCCTCAATGCTTCTCTTTTACTTTTCTCGTTTATTCCAAGCGATTTGCTTGTCTTATTTATTAACCACTTTTGGCTCTCTCTCGAGCAATTTCCTTGTCTTGCTCATTAGCCACTTTTGGCTTTCATTTAAGCTTTATTTCTTTTATCCTAAGTTCTTTATCCTAGGATAATTTGGGTGTCTCTAACACCAATTTAAGTTTGAACAACTTGTTCATTTCCATTTCCACTTATTTTGCCATTTGGCAATATCTTTAGTTTCCTAGCCACTTTTACACTTTCCTTACTTGTTCTCAATTCACAACCCTAAGCTTCAATTACCCTTAAGGTTGCACTATATCACTGCACTATGACACTAGGACACTAGTTACTTTCAGTTTTATCTAACTTAGAGCTTATTAACCCGATTTCCATTCTCTTTTATTTAACTCAGATCGAAGTTAAACTAATTGATCCATTTACCCAGACGCCCTATGACTTTCTGGGGTTACATTATTTAATTCTTTAACTTGAGAATCTAATCCCCCTGTTTCCTGATTTCTCACTGAATCCTAGAGTTTTACTAACTCTATTTTCCTGTTCCATGTTTAACCTAGGGTTGCACTAACTCTATTTCATCACTAGAGTTTAACCCTATTAGTTCATCTTAGGTTCCTTTACCTAAGTTCCATAACTTGTTTAACCTAGAGTTCTCTGACTCTATGTTTAACACTCTATTCTTAACCTTAGATTATTCCCTAAGTTAATGCCACTCGTCCACCTAGGTGTATCTCCTAGGTCATCATGCCACTCGTTAAACCTAAATCTAGGTTTTCTTCTAGCCTTACTACCAACATGTCCTTTTCCTTATGCTTCACATGATTCCTAGGGTTATACCCTAACACGATCTCAATCATAAAATAATTACTCCTTTCTTATGCATGCAATTATTTCCATCTCAATCATGAATAATATTCATCATCTATGTAGATAAATCAAAGTTACATTTTCCTCTATGTTCATTTAAACATGTAAATAATCCACCTATTTTCCTTTTTCCCCATTCATAATCACAATTAAAATTACACTACTATAGCATGCTCACTATAATGCTTCAAGATCAAAAGCAGAGGAAAAAGTGGAGAGGTCACCCATTTTCGGTAGAATCCCCCACCTCAATGTTTTCCCCTGTTCTTGAAAGAGATGAATTTCGCTCTTTTGATCTCCGAGGTTTTCCCTAAATCGTAAGGAAAGAAAAATCATGAAGCAATCGCTTTACACAACTCACTAACTACGATAAAACGATAAAACTTAGCCTCTTTGACAATTAAAAGGGAAAAATCCCTATTTGATCACTTTCTCACAAAAAGGCTATTTTTGGATTGGCTTACAAAAATAGAAGAAGAACAATCCCCCCTTGACATGTTGCCAAAGAGAAATTCGCTCTCTTTGGCCATGGGCCAAAACGCCCCAAAAATTTGGGAAAAACTCAATTTGAGCAATTCCCACAATTACCGATTTCACACATTGGCAAAATCAAGAATTTGCATTCAAAAATAGGAGAGAAACTCAATTTGAGTGATTCCCCCAATTTACCGATTTCGTACATTGGCAAGATCCATAATTCGCATTCAAAAATTGGAGAGAAACTCAATTTGAGTGATTCCCCCAATTTATGATTTTCGCTCATTGAAGGAAAGAGAAGAAAAAAGAAATTCTCTTCTTTTCTTTTCTTTTCCTTTCAAATTTTCTCTTTCTTCTTTCTTTCTTCTTCTCTTTCTTTCCTCTTTTCACTTTTTTTTTTTTTTTTTTTTTGGTCGAAAGCTGCTGCCCAGCCAGCAGCTTGCCTAGCTGCTGGCCCTGCCAGCAGCAGCAGCTAGTGCGGCTGCTGCAGGGGGCACAGCCAGCAGCTGGGCAGCTTGCTGCTGGCTGCAGCAGCATGGCTGCAGCAGCCAGCAGGCTGCAGCAGCTGCTGCCTTGTGCAGCAGCAGCAGGGCCAGCAGCTGCCAACCATGGCAGCTGCTCCACCCCCAAGCGCAGGCAGCTGCTGCTTGGCTGCAGCAGCAGCCAAGCAGCAGCACATACAGCCGCAGCTGGGCAGCTGCTGCTGCCCATAGCAGCAGCAGCAGCAGGACTTGCTGCTGCTGGCAGCAGCTGCAGCTAGTGCAGCTGCTGCTGGCAGCAGCAAGGCTGCAGCCACCAACCCACACTCTTTTTTTTTTTTTTTGTCTTCCACTTCCCCCATGCATGATAGAAGGAAATGAGAGAGAGAGAGAGAGAGAGAGAGAGAGAGGAGAGAGAGAGAGAGAAACGTGCACCTTTTAAAAAAAAAACTGAGAGGGAGGGAGGAAGAGAGATGCTCTCCTTCTTCTTTTTCCTCTACTTCTTCTTCTTCCTCTTCTTCTTCTTCTTCTCCCTTCGTTTCTTGCTCCAGCAGAAAAGAGAGAGGGAGAGAGAGAGAGAGAGAGAGAGGGAATTAAATGTCCCTGCAGGTGGGTGGTTGGGGAAATAGTGAATTTACTGAAATGCCCCCAACTTAACCATCAATTCCCCAAATTGCCCTCACTGCTGCAGTTTTTTTTCCCTGCAGAGAGCAATTTCGGGTACCCCTCTTTCTCCGAGTTTTGCTATCAACTGGTTAATCGAAACTACAATCTTTCTTCTCCCCTTTATTGTACAAATTTTTCTTAAGCTCTCCACGATTTCTTTTAAATTTTTGGGCTGCTCTAAGTCCTCGAAAGAGAGCCCCGAAAAAGCTTCGCGATCAACTGCACTGTCAAAAACTGCAGTTTCAGAATTCACGAACCATTTTTCTTCGCTTCGTTCTCCTATTTTCTCTCAATCTCTCACCTCGGCACTTCAGCCCTTTTAATCAGAAAACTTTTCTGAGACACCCCATGATTTCTTTTAAATTTTTTGATTACTCTATGTTTTCGAAACAGAGCTCCGAAAAAGCTTCACGATAACAAAATTCAGGATTCCTGAATTTTGCTAAGTCCTTGGGCTTCAACTCACTTTTCGACCCGATGCTCTTCGCGTCGGTCCGAAATGTACCGAACTCGACTGTAATCACATTTAAAATATGTTACAAGTCCTTTCACAGCATTTCACCCTTTTGCGAATTCGGCGGACGAGGACTTAAGTTTTGCAAATTTGAAGCTTCAAACTCTCAACTACAACTCACTTTTCGACTCAACGGCCTTTGCGTCGATTCGAAATGCTTACAACTCACTTGTAATTATATTTGAAATGTGTTACAAGTATTTTTGCTAAGTTTCGCCATTCTGCGGAGATCGGTGTACTACATTCTCCCCAATTTTGAATAAATCATAATTTAGCACTTTCCTCTGAATTCAATAAAAATAGTATTTCATTCCATTTTTATTTATATTTATTTATATACCATAAATCTGGTACATTACAGTTGCGCTGTACGGGTATTTTTCTGTGAAAGGGCTCGAAAAACCATAACTAACGGTGCGATCGGATCTGAAATCCGACCTAGGGACCTCCCAGAATAGAATTTTTAGGGTCACGGTGACTTAGCGTGCATCGAAATCCGTGCAAAAGATCCGGCATGCTTTCCGAGAAAATGTGGGATTATCTCTTATAATTAAATAATTATTTATTCGTTAATATATACCGGATGTGGAATTTATTTGTACGTACTAAGAGGAAATCCCACTTTTTCGGAAAAGAAAAACCCTAGCCGGAGAGAAAGAAAAAGAAAAAAGAAACGAAAGCCCTAACCGGAGGAAAAAGAGAAGAGAGAGGAAAGAAGCGGAGGAGTCCGATCGCCCCGATCAACGTGCTGGAAACGGGAGTGCGAGCGGATCGTCTTCCTCGACGGAATCGCGGTAAGCGAAGTTTGTTTTACGGTTTTGTTTGAGTTTTCGTGTCTCTTTTTAAGTCGCCGTCGCCGTCTCCGTCGCCGTCGTCATCACCGCCGCCGCCGCCGCGCCGCGCGACCAAGCGCCGCGCGGGGCGCCATCCATGGATGGCGGCACCCGCGCGGGTAAGGGCCGCGCGGGGCGCCGCCCGCAGGCGCGCGTGCCGCGCGGCCTTGTGCTGCGCAGGGCGCCGGCCGCGGGTCTGTTGGCGGGCCCGAACCGACTAAATTGGTGGGCTCGGGGCGTGACAGTCGTTGTATCGTTAGGGGTGATTACCGGAGTCTCGGGCAATTTCGTTTCTAGGACAGTGCTTACGCACGTCTCGACATATACAGACCTCATCTTATCCTTGTTATAATTTTTATTAACAGTACAATCGAAATTGCATGATAGAGTTTTGGTTTAAAATTATTTATATATTATTTGACTAAAAAAATTAAACTATAAGAAAATAGACATATTGTGGCGAAACTAACGGCCACAATAATATACAAATTCGTCAAAAAATATTTTTTGCGGCCAGAATAGCTTCGCCACAACGTCGCCACAATAGGACCGCTACAAAAAATTATTATGGCCAAAAATATATTTCGCCACAAAATGTTCTATTAATTTGCGGCGATAAAATTCGTCACAAAACTTCTTATATCCGCCAGAATAAGTTACCATATGGTTACAGATAGTGATTAAAATAATAATAAAAAATATAATATTTTGTGAGAAAAATTATTTTTGACCACAAAAGACATGATATAATTTATGACAATATTTATTGTCGGCCACAAATAATGTTGAAATTATTGTGATAAATTTATTTGATGGCCACACATAATGCCACACATTTTATGGCCAAATACAATTTTGGCCACAAAATGTGATGTAAATATAATAGCGAAATTAAATAGTCAGCAACAAATAATGTTGAAATTATTGTGACAAATTTATTTGATGGCCACACATAATATCACGCATTTTATGGTCAAATACAATATTGATCACAAAATGTGGTGTAAACATAGTGTGGCCAAATATTTTTCTAGTCACTATAAAGTTTTCAAATTATATATATTGTGGCTATTTATTATTTGGCCACAAAAAATTTATAGTACTAATTTAGATCCAAAAAATATAAATTTTACATATTATTACTGCACCATAATATTTGAATACTACTCAATCAAGATTTAAAATAATATCAATCACAATAATCAAGATGTATTCAATAAAATATAGAAATCAAATATATGTTCAACGGACATAATCAAAATAAGCTAACAGTTAATTGTTTACATTAAGTATCATTTGTACCCAACCACATAAGTTTTTAATCTCATCCAAATCACATATAATATTAATAACTCTTTAAAATAAAGATAATAAAAATTCTAGGCTAAAAGTGAAATGATGTTCTTGAGATGATCCAACTTGGAAATATTGAGCTTCCAAGGTTTAGTCCTGTAGAATAAAAAAAATAATGATAAGAATTACGCATATTATCTATTTATTTTATTAAAAAAATAAAATATATTACTAATTTATACCTAACTAAGATATACTAAATTAAATATACTATAAGTCGAAATGTTTAATCTGAATTTATTTCACTCATTTTAATTCAAATTATATTAAACTAACTTACATTTCTTGTTGATGTTGGCAGAATATGCACAAGCAATCTCATTTGTGAAAGTTGTTCCATCATACTCCGCTTCTCTCTTCCTTTGGCTCATCCGCTCATCCAATGACTGTTATCGATGGAAACAATAAGCAGCCGCTATATTCAAAAATATTTACCTAAAACATTAATCTCAACTGTTCACCTTAAATAATTAAAAGATTAAAATTTAGTTTGTATATAAGAGCAATGCTCAAACTTATGACAAAAAATCACTACAAATTATTATTAAAATCGCCCTTCAAAATTGATAATTCAATTAAAAATTCGTTCTCTCCACAATTTAAGGTTTGCAAAACTTTCCACCATTAACCCTTTAACTTTTCAATATTGATTTTTTACTTTTTCGTAAAAATCCTAATTTCATATACCTAGTGATCCATACTGTTTGTGGAGTATTGGAACATTGCTTTATATATATATATATATATATATATATATATATATATATATATATATATATATATATATATAATTTTTTTAGAATATTTTGTGCATGAAAAATAAAACAAGCATGACAATTTAATTATATCATGCATTTTTTTCTGTTTATGATACATGAGATATTTAATTAATAGAGGCGAAAAAATCCAAAAAAATTTATGTGCTTTCATGATTTTTTTCTAAAACAAAATAATCTTATGTGCTTTCATGATCTATTTGCAAGCAAAAAAAATAAAAAAAAATGACATAATACCCAAAGAAAATTTAAAAAATTGACAAAATATTCAAAATCCTAATTAAGATTAAGAAAAAAAATATATTGAAAATAAAAAAGAAGGAAAAAAACATATATGTAATTGAGGCTAATAAAAAAAACCCTAATCTTACCAGAAAAAAGAATTCAAACCTGAAAAGGAGAACTATAAAATTTTTGTTTCCAAACGAAGAGAGGTGTTGAGAAAAAAGTTTGATGAGATTCAAGGTTAACGCGACATCGTCAACCGTGGTGCGGCCGGGCGTGGGTGGGCGTGCGCAGAGAGACGATCGAACGATATTCTCTCAAGCCATGCACGCGAAGAGCAGGTGATATCCTCTTAGGACATGCGCGTGGATCGAACGATATTCTCTCAAGCCATGCACGCGAAGAGCAGGTGATATCCTCTTAGGACATGCGCGTGGATTGAGAGCAAAAGGTATCCTCTCAGTCCATGCTCACGGATCGAGAGCAAAATGAAAAATTAATTAAGTTAATTATGAAAAGACGGAAGAGGAAAAAGCTGGTCGAAGAGGAAAAAATTATGTTACGGTAAATTAAGTTAGGATACGTATGTGTTGTGAGCGGCTAAGTTAATTAGAAAAATATTGTAGGCGGCTAACTTAATTAGAAAAGGCGGGATCCAATCAAAAGAAAAAAACTAATTAAGTTAAGATTTGAACGAGAAAATTAAAATAGAGAAAAAAAAAAAGAGCGGTTTCAAAAAGCACCACTAGAAACGTATCTAAATTTTTTATTGTAATTTTGTAAAGACGGTTGTTACAACCGCCTCTAACAAACGGATAGACAAAAACCTTAAAAAATTTGTGGCATCAAATTTTGCCATAATTATTTTTTATTGTATTTGTCGCTAAAAATTATCGATGGTCACAAATAGTTAATCGAATTAGTGGCGCTCATTAAAAACTCCTACCGTAGATATATAAAAATATGGATTAAGATTAATAGTGAGGACAAGCTAGTTTAAATTAGCCACCGAAATTTTTAAAAATATGTGGCAACAAAATTTGCCATAATTATTTCTTATTATTATTGTGACCAAAACCTATTGACGATCATAAATAGTACATGACGCTCGTTAAGAAATTCCTACCGTAGTCATATAAAAATTTTGATTAAGATTAATAGTGAGGACAAGTTGAAAGTGGTCACAGAAACATTAAATAATGTGTGATCGAATTAATGACGATCATTAAAAAAATCTACCTTAGATATACGAAAATCCAGATTAAGATTAATAGTGAAGATAATTTAAAAGTAGCTACAGAAATTTTAGAAAATGTGTGACAACAGAATTAGCCACAATTATTTTTTTATTATATTTGTGGCCAAATTTTATCTATATTCATAAATATTGAATCGAATTAGTGACGATCATTAAAAAAACTCTTACCGTAGGTATACGAAAATCCATATTAAGATTAATAGTGAGGACAATTTAAAAATAGCCACAGAAATCGTAGAAAATGTGCGGTGGCAAAATTTGCCATAATTATTTCTTGTTGTTGTTGTAGCCAAAACTTATCGAGGGCCACACATAGTGTATCGAATTTATGGCACTCATAAAAAAATTTCTACCATAGGTATATGAAAATTTAGATTAACATTAATAATGAGGACAAGTTGAAAATAGCCACGAAAATCTTAAAAATTGTGGGGCCACAAATTCGCCACAGTTATTTCTTATTGTTTAAGTGGACAAACTTTATCGATAGTTACAAATAGTGAATTGAATAAGTAAATGTGTGGCGATAAAATTTGCCACAGTTATTACTTATTGTTATTGTGGCCAAAATTTATTGATGGCCGCAAATAGTGTATCGAATTACCGACGCTCATTAAAAAATTTCTACAGTAGGTATATGAAAATTTGAGTTAAGATTAATAGTGAGACACGGTAAAAATAGCCACAAAAAAGATTAATATAGTGGAGTTCATTAAGTCGGCACAAAATATTGACCACAAAATATCAATTTTCTTGTAGCTATATATATATATATATATATATATATATATATATATATATATATATATATTAATTCAAAAAGATAATTTTCCAATAGTTTTCAACCACATTTTTCTACTATATTATATTCCCTATAATTCCGAATAAGTCTAATAAGGTTTACTTTGACTATAGTTGTGTTTGTTATAGTGGCTTAACGCGACCGCTGTTGCTTGAAAAGCCCTTAGGTTTCAAGATTGGCACGCTACCGGTAAACTAGGACTACAAGACGTACACATGAAATTACTCACGACTACCAAATTTTTTCTTAATTAAAATCTACTTGCATTAATAAAACATTACACATCTTGACTAGTAAATTTTTCTTTTTCTAGAGTTCAAGTACGTACACTATTTTTTTGAGATCAAGTTTAAGTACACTATTAAACAAATTTGTCACGACCACAAATTTTTTTTTAAAGTATATACATCTAACTATTAAACACTAAATTGAAATTATTTGTCCTCTTAATTAACGTTGGCTAGCGCACTGCACTATCTTTTTGTCTAACTTGTTGACCAATAAAAATGGATCTTTTCTTTTTCTCACTATTTTAGTGTAATTAGAGTTCAAATGGTCAGTAGTGGAGACTTACTATCATTGACCATAAACGAAGAAATGTAATTAATATATTACTAATTAATTGTTCAATAATAAGATTAATATTTGACTTAACTATAAAAAAACCCTTACATTTTACCCCGAGTCTCAAATATCTTTCTGTGAAAAAAATGTAAACAATTAATGTCAAATATATAGGCCAATTTGTTAGAATTAATTTTTTGTTAATTTTAATGGTAAGTCAATGTTGAGATAATATATTTTTAAATCCATTTAAGTTCAATCAAACATACCTTCAAGTATCAAAATCTAAAAAGAATTATAAAAAAGCATTCACATTCGAGAATTTAGGTACTTTTAATGTCAAATGATCTTGTGATATCATCACGTTAACACTTTTATCAATAATTAACAGAACATCCAAATTATTGGACTTATCGACACAAGACCAAATTGTATAGTTTATATTATTTAATAATTTTTTAAGAAAGATATTTGAGGCACAAAATAAAGTGCATGAGCATTTCTATAATTAAAGCTAAATATTTCTCCCAATTATTTGCAAATAATGATTATATTGGTGCTCTAAATTAAATTCACATATTGGTGAGAAATAAACCGTGGGAAAGAATAATGCTCAAGTTTTTAACCATAAAAAAAAATTGTATTCTATACCTTCGAGACTAAAATGTTTTTAATATACTTCACAGAAAATAATATATGTTCTTTTGAAACCTTTTAAATTATTACATATACATTTATAAGAAAAAGTCTACTATGTAACAACTACACTACATTCTTTATATCCAATCAATTATCTTTTTATTTTTAAAATAAAAATATAATAAAAATTTTTGTTCTAAAATTTATGATGATATGAATTATTTGTTCTAAAATTTATGATAGTATGAATGTATCTTAGAAAATAATTATGGTAGATTTGTATGGAAAATAATTAGTGCTACATGGAGGACTTTTTTTTTGCCCTTTTGATATGAGTACTACGTACGCTACTCGTAAGTAATTATTTTATACAACAATTTTGCCCTTTGATTTTCCCTTCTGAAGTGTCTTACCACTTGTTTGCTAATAAAAAATTAGTCCGATCTTGACAAAATTGTAGAGGGCATTCAACGGCGTAGGCTGTTGGTAAAAAATTCATAATTTTGGACTATTATTATTATTATTTATTTTAATTAATTAATTAATTAATTAATTAATTTTATATTTTTATATTATTTTAATTATTTTTTTTATTATGCGGATGCGCCTCAAATGTCTTCCTCCACCGGTGCATTGAAAGCCTTACGAACGCTTGTTTCATGCACTAATTGTTGGATTTTAATTAGGTTTTAAAATGATTTCAAATTTGTTTTGGTCTTTGGACTTTTCTGAACAGTCCAATTGTAGTGACCCTGGTCCTCGTGTAGCATTCTCCCGTGATCAGTGGTGTGAAACACCTATTATTGGTGTGTTGGGCCAGTAACGCATCAAATGGATGTGTTAGATGGACTCAGTGAGGTTCCTGGATCAAGCCTGTCGTTCGGCTGCTTTTGCCAAATTTTAAAAGAAGTTTCAGGCTGATTGGAAGTCGGTTTTGCATTCAGCGTGAAAAAATGCTTGAAAACAGTTATTTGCTTGTATTTTTCTAAGTCCGGATGCCCAAAAACGGACACCCGAAAGTTTTTAGTGGATTCGGGTGCATGGGGAAAGCCTTAGACCGGCTAGGTGCCACGTGGCGGCCTGTCATTGGCCCGTTCACGCTGTGCGGTCCACGAAGAGGCGCGAGGTGGCGCATGGACCGGGCGGAGGACACGTGGCGTTCCCGGATTGGTCGACGCACGTTGTGTGGTCCACGGAAGCACGCGCGGGTGCATAGACCGGGCGCGGGTACATAGACCGGGCGCGGGTACACGTGACAGCCTTTGATAGGCGGGCTCACGCGGCGCGGTCCACGGAGGTGTGCGCGGGCGCCTCAGGATGCGTGCATGCGTGGGGGGCTGGCGGCGCGGCCGGCGAGGCTCACGTGGGAGCGGTTGACGGGTCTCGCGGGCGGGCCACGTGGCGCCCTGCGATTCGCGGGTGCCACCCACCCGCGTTGACTGGCGCGCGACATGCGGCAGCGCCTGATTGGCCTTGCACTTGCTGTTCCCTGTTCAGGACACGTTTTATACGCCCGAAGGATTCGGGCGCCCGATAGTTGGGTCCGAATCCGTAAATTGGGCCTTTTTCGGGCTGGGCCTATAAATAGGCCCCTTAGGCCTTCTTTTTGCATATTTCTGGGCTGTTTCACAGGGAGGCTTCTTTAGAGTTTTTCTTCCTCATCCAGTGCTGCATCTTGTGGAGGATTTCTGGGATTTTTGGAGGAAGCTACTTCGATGTCTTCTGCGATTCGGCACACTGCGACGCTCCTTCCTTGGAGGCCATTTTCGTCGCATTTCGGTCTGTGGACTCCCTGGGCTACCCCAAAGGAGTTTTCGGGTGATTCTTGCGCCTACGTCTTCACGACAGGTAGGGCTACGATTCTTGTATTTATAGTTTCCCTCCATTCCAAGTTTTCTTGTGTCTTTCGGACCATCTTGTGACCCCATTTTCTGGGGCGAGATTTTGGACAGCATTAGAGTAATTGTGGGTTTTCTATGCCCACGAGCATCGGAACGAGGAGTGTGAGTACTCGTTTTACATCTACTCGTCGCGAGGAACGCCGTCGTGATTTTTCTGGAATTTTTGGAGGTTGCTTCGAAGGTGATAATTCTACTTTTTCTTGACTGAAAGCTACAGAATATTGATTGTGGGAAGTTTTGGCTCGCAGCGGTGTTTTAATTGTATCTTAGCCTACAGGTGTCAGAACGGGAAATGCGAGTACTTGATTCGCACCTACTCGACACGATGATCGCAGCGGTTATTTTTCTGGATTTTTTCGAGATCATCTCGCAGGTAAAAATCACCCTTTTTCTGGACTGGATTGTGTGGACAGTAGTAGATTGTGGTTTTGGGTTTAATTGTGCGCCGTGTGGGTCATCTTTCCAGCTTTCGCGGTGTGCCGTGGTTTACCTGGAGTGAGGGCGTGTTTGGAACCGTGTTTCGCGATGGAGGTGGGTGATTGTTGTGAGGACCCGAATCCCCACTTAAGGTTTATTGATGGATTAGTGGCTCTTGGGAGTGTTTGTGCGCGTGTCGGGCCCAAGAAAAGGATTCCTGGTGAATTGGGAGCAAGATTTCGTACCAGGAGGTCCCTAATGGGTGATTGAGGTTTTTGCGCGCGTATTAGAACCAAGGATTTGACTCGGCACGAAAAATGGATCAAGTTTACTTTTCTGAAAATTTTTGAGAAATTTTAGAAGTGGAATTGGGCCAAACGGACATCGGATTTGGATTCAGCGCGCGAAAATGGTCAGGATGGACTATTTACTTGTATTTTTTGGAGCTCGGAGGAGAACATGCGGATTTCGAGGCTGTGGGTACTATTCTGGCGGCGGCGGGCGGCGGCGGCGGCGGCGACGGCGGGCGGCGGCGGCGGCGACGGCGGGCAGCGGCGGCGCGCGGCGGAGCGGGCTCGGGCAGGCGGAGGAGCCGCCGCGGGCAGGCGCGCGGGCAGGCGCGCGGTCCACCGCGGAAGCGTGCACCATGGGGAAGGGGCACGTGGCACCTCGTGAGTGGCGGGCGCAGCAGGCGCGGTCCACGGGAGTGTCGCGGGTGCACAGTGGACCAGGGGTGGACACGTGGCGGCTTTTGGTTGGCGGGTCCTGGTGCGCGCGGTCCACGCGACTGGCGGCGGATGCCTCGGGGTAAGTGCCCGGCACGGGGCCGTGGGCGGCGCGGCCGCGCACGTAGGCGCGGCGTGGGCGCTGTCGGCCGACGTGGGGGCGCCACGTGGCGCCCCATGGTTGGCCGGGCGCAGCGGCGCACGCCCGCGTGTCGGGACACGCGGCGCCCCGCGGTTCGCGGGCGCGCATGCGCCGGGCGCGGGGAGCGCGAATGCGCCACGTGGCGGCCTGTGGTGATTCGGGGCGTGCACACTAACGGGCCGGCCCGTTACTGTAGCAGCCCGGATGTTATCGGGCGCCCGAATTTGGGCCAAAAGTCCAAATTGTTGGATTTTTCAGGCTGGGCCTATAAATAGGCTGTTTGCTTGGGCTTTTTGCCCCTTTTCCCGTGCTCCCCTGCCCTTGGACCCTTTGGCAAAGTTGGTGATCTTCGTGTTGCGCATCTTCTGGCTGAGGCCCGGAATTTTTGGAAGCCGCAGCGTCGATGATTTCGGCATCGTAGCGCGGAGCGACGATCTTTCATCGGAGGCCCGTTATCGCCGCATTTCGGTCTAAGAGGTCAACAGAGCTACTCCGACAGTATTTTTGGACGATTTCTGCGGAATTGGATTCCTGAGAGATACGCCTTCGTTTTCCGTGTTGACCACCTTGCTTGATTCAGAGTTTATGGCACGGTTTTTGAGACTTTTCTAAGGCACTATTTGCTGGTGGAGTTTTTGGACAGCAGCCCCTTGCCGGAATTTTATCTCCGCACTCGAGCGTCAGATCGAGACGAGCCTCTACACTTTTTGCATCTACTCGTCGCGCGGATTATCATCGTATTTTTCTGGGATATTTCTGAGGCTTGCCCGAAGGTATACTGTTCCCCTTTTACTGTGCTGATTATTACAGTTGTGTGGTTGTGAGCTTTTGCGCGCCTGTACTGTGGAATTTTTAACTCGGCCTACGGGGCTCGGAATTGGGCGTGTAGGTACCCATTTCGAAGGTCTCGACGCGAGGATCGCCGTAGTATTTTTATTGGAATTTTTGGAGCATTGTTTGCAGGTGAAAAAAGTGACATTTTTGTGGTTGAATCCAGAATGTAACTTATTTGGATAATTGTGGAATTAAAGTGTAACTGTTAGCCGTATGTTTGTACCAGGAGGATTTGTTCAGGGTCTTTGGACCATCGGGGCTGTGGATTAGTAGAGATTGTTGCTCCTGGTGTTTTCAGCTATGGAAACTTGGACAGTTAGCGTTTTCAGGTGGGTGGCCCTGTCTCCAAGATTGATGGAATGTTCATTAAATCTGCTATAGTAGGACCATGCATGATAGTGATACTCTTTTGTAGTGTGCTAGAATGTGATAGCTGATAATTCTAGTGTTATTTGATGATCATGCGATCTCTTGTTTTCTACTATCTGTAAAAATTATTGTTATCTTGGAATTTGACCTAGCACCCCCGTCATATGCAGCATGTTCAGCCAGACTGTAGAAAACTCCAACTTGGGCTAGGTTTATTCTGCTTTAGACATCCACACTTCTTTTCTTCCTGGACATAGTGTTTTACTCGCCCGGGTAGGGGGTCGAGTGGTCGGATTTCTTTTAGTGTGGGATGCATTTTACACTCGTACTTGGGAGCAGAGTGGAGTCTGGTAGATGTAGTTGATTGTTCATCTGTGGCGGGAGCCGTTTGGGTAAACGGCGGTCCCGAGATGTTTTATTTGTCGCCACTGGGTTAGTGGCAGTTGTTTACCAGTGTCAGCAGGACCTAGGACCCAGACTGTTTTTAGACACACTTGATTTCTGTAAACTAATATTTTCTTCCAAATCTCGAGGGGTCGCCGGAGCCTGTTCTTGTTTGATTTAGGTGATGGCAATAGCCCTTCGGGGTTTGGAAAATAAAACTTATTTAAACAAATTTTCTTAAAAAAAATAAAATATATTAAATTAGATTTCTCAGATTAAAATAATTTTCAGTAATAACTGTCATCTTTTTATTACAACTTCCTCACCCGAGAGAGTTTGGGTGATCTAGGTTCTAGGGGCTGTTCCTTTTTCGGGACGAAAGCCACGGGGGCCGAGCCTAGAACCTGTTCTTGTTTGATAGGGTTGTAGGTGTTGGTCTTCCGGGACTTTCGGGCTCTGGTTGGTGTCTTCCGCTTGGTCTATAGAGGTTGTCATGTTCCCGAACTGTAAGGGGGTCGGGAACTTCGATAGGCGGAGCCTGGAGTCTGTTCTTGTTTGATAGGGTTCTAGGCACCGACCTATTGGGATTTTCGAACCCTTATGGTGTCGGTCCTTCCTGAGTTTAGTGTTCTGTTGTGGGAGCCGTCGGGTGGACGGTAGTCCCGGCTGTGTGGTTTTCCAGTCAGTGAGGTAGAGATGAGATGTCAGTTACTGTCGATCTTGTTGATCGTGGTTTTGGACTATAGCCTGCATGAGCCATATTGAGCTCGACAGAGATGCGCGGATACTTTACTCGGTGGGGTCGCGCCCCTCGAGTGCCACTCCGGAGTTGGGCCTGTTACTTGCTATCGCGACTTGTCGACGCAGTCCCTCTGGCTGGCCCAGTTTTGGCAGTCACGGACACCCTACGGTAGACCCGTCCTGTTGAGGATGTGCGGCAGTAGGTGGGCGCAGGTTTGACTGGACCCTTTGTGGCAGTCAGTATAGATTGGGTGACTATACTTGAGAGTAAGTAGATGCATCATGTTTTTCATCTGTTCCACTTTTTGAGCATCTAGATAGGGGCATAGTAGCTGTAGGGTTATTCATTTCCAGCTTTTTCCTTCGGTATTTTATTTGTTACTTCATGCCTCTAGTAGACTTAGTGGGCAGACCGTTGGGCTTGTTGACGGCACCCACTGAGAACTACTGTGGGATGTAGTTCTCACACCCGTCGTGGTGTCTTCTTCCCCAGGGACTTCTACTCCTGTTCCTGCTATTCCAGTTGCTGCTTCTTCATATCGAGGTAAGGGAGTCGCGAGCTAGATTCCTACCAGTCGTCGCCCAGAGAGTAGATGCACCCTTTTTATATGTTGAGAGTTACTTGTTGAGAGACCTTGTAGTGAGGGATAGAGTTGTACTTTTATTTCAGAGTTTGAGCGACTTATGTACTTTTGGTGAGGACTTAGATTGTATTATATTTTTTTTATTTATGGCAGTTTACTTCCAACTCTGATATCTGTTTAGTATAGCATCTTTCTTTTGTAGGTTAGACGCTTCGTCTATACGGGGTTCACCGTATAGGCGGCGGAGCTGTTAGCGAGCCCGGGTCGCAGTTTCGACCCCGGGGCGTGACAGATTAGAGTGGTATCAGAGCCTAGGTTTTAGGTCATTGAGGACTTAGAAACCCTAGGCTTGTGGTTGGATATTAGGATGACTACGTGAGAGTCGTAACTTTTAGCGAGAATCCTGATTGAGTTTTATACCTCTCCCAAGGGATGGGATGAGTGATTGGCATGTTTATTCTCCTAAGCGATTATATTGGCTGTAGACAACATAATGCTATGGGATGGATGACATGTCTTAGACTTTCGCTGGATTGGGTCGAGTGTTGTTTGGTGCTGTCCTGATGTTTGCATGTGGATTGCAGGTGGGCATGATGCCTCCCCGACTCAGGATGCGGACGTGTTTTCAGCCTTCCTCCTCCCATGAGCCTGAGCAGGAGGAGTCAGCACAGGGTCAGCAGAGTGAGGTGCAGGAGCTTTGGGCTCAGATGGCCCATTTGACTGAGACTCTCCGGCGCCAGGAGGAGATTTCACGGTGCCAGGAGGAGGCCATGGACCGGATGATGCGCATGTTGGAGCAGAGGGCGCAGCTTGTTGTTACTCCCCCTGAGAGTTTCCTCGCACCTCCTTCGCCAGCTGTGGCACCCCCAGTTGTATCAGCTGCACAGGCAGCCCCTACTGCACCGGTTACTAGTGGTCAGCCGTCCGGGACGGCGGGACAGTTGACCCCTGCAGAGCAGCGTGAGGTGGCGGATCTATTGATAAGGTTCCGCCAGTTCGATCCACCCCGTTTTTCTGGATTGAGTGCAGAGCTGTGGGAGGCTGAGTCTTGGATCGCAACGCCGAGGCTTGGTGGCGGTGTGTGCGACCTGCTGGTCCGCCTGGGACGCAGCTTCTCTCTTGGGCGGAGTTCCGCAGTCTATTTCTTCAAGCTTTTTTTCCGGAGAGCGTCAGGCAGAGGTTAGAGGAGCAGCTGAAGAATCTCCATCAGGGAGATCGTCCCGTGCATGAGTACATCGCAGACTTCAACCAGTTGTTGGCCTGTGTACCGCACGCGGCCAGGGACAAGGCTCATCGGATTTACATGTTTGAGCGGGGTTTGCGCCGAGAGATTTATCAGTTCGTCCGTTCGCGTAGATTGCAGACGTTGGATGCGTCTATGGAGCAGGCGCTTTACGTTGAGTGCGGAGAGGCGGTGATGGATGAGGTGGCTCTAGCTCTCGCAGTGATTCCGTGGGCGAAGTGCCCAGCACCGGTTGATGAGGGACAGACGAGTCGGCAGGCACCTCCAAGACCTCCACGATCTCACCCGGAGGATCGTGGGTTTCTGAGGCGCCAGAGATCTGGTGGGCCCCCGTAGCAGCCGCGGTATCAGCAGCGACAGCAGCTCCGGCAGCAGCGACGTGAGCGGTATGTCATCTGTGGCGGCCCTCATCCACCGTCGCAGTGTGACCAGAGATAGGGACGGTGTTTCCTATGTGGAGAGTTGGGACATTTTCGAGCAGCTTGTCCCCGAGCCATTTTGTCAGTACGACCCCTTGCTACAGCACCCCCCTTGCCTGTTCAGGAAGCGGAAGCCCCTCCGGTACACCGTCAGACTGAGTGGGGTACGACGTCGGGACAGATGGGATAACGATCTTCAGCACCCAGTGGACGGGTTTACGTAGCCCTGGTGGAGGGCACCCCAGCAGCAGATCCTATCGCCGCAGGTATGGCTTTATTTTTCAATCAGTTGAGTGAGCTTTTTGGTACCACAGCATCCTTTTGCATGATATTAGGGCATTTGCATCTCTGCATGAATAAGGGATAGGAATTTTGTTACATGCATGAGCTATTGGATTCTTCCCTGTATCCTTCGAGCAGAGGTGAATTTTGGGGGCGTGATCGGGACAGCCGAGACTCGAGGAAGTACACAGGCAGGTGTGACGGTTCTGTTACAGCTCCACGACTCAGATTGAGCACACGGGATGGACCAGTTGGTGCGGTATCGTGCAATGATTGATTGAGGATTGAGAATAGTGACCTTTCCGCTAGTTGGACAACAGGAGATCATTTTCACAGGTCACCGAGGTATCCTTCCTGCAGCAGTGGCTTCAGCGACTCTAGGTTAGGTGCTACATGTTGAGCGTAGGTGACGCCTAGGACTAGAGGTTGTGTCTCTAGGGGTCTCGGATAGGGTTGTGTTTTTAGTGGCACGGATAGATTGTAGCTTCCGTTTTTGTTGCCATAGCAGGAACGGCATCAACACTTCTCTCCCATTTTCTCGCCCTTGTGCTGAAATTTGCGAACAGGACGAAAGATTCGAAAGGCTACTCCAGAAATAGAGACGGTGCCCGAACCTATTCTTGTTAGATTGGGGCGAGGGCACTGGTCTTTCGGAATTTTCGAACTTTTCGCTAATTTCAGTTGTTTTCTAAATTGAGAGTTGGGGTTGATGACTTTCCTGCTGGTGGGGCCCTTACCCTTTCTTGTTAATTGTGTGGCGTAATTCGTGTAGTTGGACGCGTAGAGTTGGCTGTTTTTCCTTGTCCCCAATTTTTGGAATTCCTGAGATTTTTTCCAGCTTTGCTCTCGGTTTGTGGGGAGTGAGTGGCGACTGGGGAGTTGGAGACCATGTTGATGGATGCCTACCTTTGGTTTGGAGACTCCCTTTTGAGCCGTGTTAGTTTCGAGGACGAAACTTTCTTTTAGTGGGGGAGGATGTGAGGGCCCGAATCCCCACTTAAGGTTTATTGATGGATTAGTGGCTCTTGGGAGTGTTTGTCCGCGTGTCGGGCCCAAGAAAAGGATTCCTGGTGAATTGGGAGCAAGATTTCGTACCAGGAGGTCCCTAATGGGTGATTGAGGTTTTTGCGCGCGTATTGGAACCAAGGATTTGACCCGGCATGAAAAATGGATCAAGTTTACTTTTCCGAAAAGTTTTGAGAAATTTTAGAAGTGGAATTGGGCCAAACGGACATCGGATTTGGATTCAGCGCGCGAAAACGGTCAGGATGGACTATTTACTTGTATTTTTCGGAGCCCGAAGGAGAGAACGCGGATTTCGAGGCTGTGGGTACTGTTCCGGCGCCGGCGGGCGGCGGGCAGCGGCGGCGCGGGCTCGGGCAGGCGGCGGAGCCGCCGCGGGCAGGCGCGCGCGGCTCAGGCAGGCGCGCGGTCCACCGCGGAAGCGTGCACCAAGGGGAAGGGGCACGTGGCACCTAATGAGTGGCGGGCGCAGCAGGCGCGGTCCACGGGAGTGTCGCGAGTGCACGGTGGACCAGGTGGGGACACGTGGCGGGTTTTGGTTGGCGGGTCCTGGTGCGCGCGGTCCACGCGACTAGCGGCGGATGCCTCGGGGTGCGTGCCCGGCACGGGGCCGCGGGCGAAGCGGCCGCGCATGAGGGTACGGCCTGGGCGCTGCCGGGCGACGTGGGGGCGCCACGTGGCGCCCCATGGTTGGCCGGGCGCAGCGGCGCACTCCCGCGTGTCGGGACACGCGGCGCCGCGCGGTTCGCGTGCGCGCGTGCGCTGGGCGCGGGGAGCGCGAATGCGCCACGTGGCGGCCTGTGGAGATTCCGGGCATGCACAGTAACGGGCCGGCCCGTTACTGTAGCAGCCCGGATGTTATCGGGCGCCCGAATTTGGGCCAAAAGTCCAAATTGTTGGATTTTTCGGGCTGGGCCTATAAATAGGTTGTTTGCTTGGGCTTTTTGCCACTTTTCCCGTGCTCCCTTGCCCTCGGACCCTTTAGTAAAGTTGGTGATCTTCGTGTTGCGCATCTTCAGGCAGAGGCCCGGAATTTTTGGAAGCCGCGGCGTCAACGATTTCGGCATCGTAGCGCGGAGCGACGATCTTTCATCGGAGGCCCGTTATCGTCGTATTTCAGTCTGAGAGGTCCACAGAGCTACTCCGACAGAATTTTTGGACGATTTCTGGGGCATTGGATTCCTGAGGGGTACACCTTTGTTTTCCGTGTTGACCACCTTGCTTGATTCAGAGTTTATGGCACGGTTTTCAAGACTTTTCTAAGGCACTATTTGCTGGTGGAGTTTTTGGACAGCAGCCCCTTGCCGGAATTTTATCTCCGCACTCGAGCGTCGGATCGAGACAAGCCTGTATACTTTTTGCATCTACTCGTCGCGAGGATTATCATTGTATTTTTTCAGGATTTTTCTGAGGCTCGCCCGAAGGTATACTGTTCCCCTTTTACTGTGCTGATTATTACAGTTGTGTGGTTGTGAGCTTTTGCGCACCTTTACAGTGGAATTTGTAACTCGGCCTACGGGGCTCGGAATTGGACGTGCAGGTACCCGTTTCGAAGGTCTCGACGCGAGGATCGCCGTAGTATTTTTATTGGAATTTTTGGAGCATTATTTACAGGTGAGAAAAGTGACATCTTTGTGGTTGAATCCAGAATGTAACTTATTTGGATAATTGTGGAATTAAAGTGTAACTATTTGCCGTATGTTTGTACCAGGAGGATTTGTTCAGGGTCTTTGGACCATCGGGGCTGTGGATTAGTAGAGATTGTTGCTCCTGGTGTTTTCAGCTGTGGAACCTTGGACAGTTAGCGTTTTCAGGTGGGTGGCCCTGTCTCCAAGATTGATGGAATGTTCATTAAATCTGCTATAGTAGGACCATGCATGATAGTGATACTCTTTTGTAGTGTGCTAGAATGTGATAGCTGATAATTCTAGTGTTATTTTATGATCATGCGATCTCTTGTTTCCTACTATCTGTAAAAATTATTGTTATCTTGGAACTTGACCTAGCACCCCCGTCATATGCAGCATGTTCAGCCAGACTGTAGAAAACTCCAACTTGGGCTAGGTTTATTCTGCTTTAGACATCCACACTTCTTTTCTTCCTGGACATAGTGTTTTACTCGCCCGGGTAGTGGGCCGAGTGGTCGGGTTTCTTTTAGTGTGGGATGCATTTTACACTCGTGCTTGGGAGAAGAGTGGAGTCTGGTAGATGTAGTTGATTGTTCATCTGTGGCGGGAGCCGTTTGGGTAAACGGCGGTCCCGAGATGTTTTATTTGTCGCCACTGGGTTAGTGGCAGTTGTTTACCAGTGTCAGCAGGACCTAGGACCCAGACTGTTTTTAGACACACATGATTTCTGTAAACTAATGTTTTCTTCCAAATCTCGAGGGGTCGCCGGAGCCTGTTCTTGTTTGATTTGGGTGATGGCAATAGCCCTTCGGGGTTTGGAAAATAAAACTTATTTATACAAATTTTCTTAAAAGAACTAAAATATATTAAATTGGATTTCTCAGATTAAAATAATTTTCAGTAATAACTGTCATCTATTTATTACAACTTCCTCACCCGAGAGAGTTTGGGTGATCTGGGTTCTAGGGGCCGTTCCTTTTTCGGGACGAAAGCCACGGGGGCCGAGCCTAGAACCTGTTCTTGTTTGATAGGGTTGTAGGTGTTGGTCTTCCGGGACTTTCGGGCCCTGGTTGGTGTCTTCCGCTTGTTGTATAGAGGTTGTCGTGTTCCCGAACTGTAAGGGGGTCGGGAACTTCGATAGGCGGAGCCTGGAGTCTGTTCTTGTTTGATAGGGTTCTAGGCACCGACCTATCGAGATTTTCGAACCCTTATGGTGTCGGTCCTTCCTGAGTTTAGTGTTCTGTTGTGGGAGCCGTCGGGTGGACGGTAGTCCCGGCTGTGTAGTTTTCCAGTCACTGAGGTAGAGATGAGATGTCAGTTACTGTCGATCTTGTTGATCGTGGTTTTGGACTATAGCCTGCATGAGCCATATTGAGCTCGACAGAGATGCGCGGATACTTTACTCGGTGGGGTCGCGCCCCTCGAGTGCCACTCCGGAGTTGGGCCTATTCCTTGCTATCGCGACTTGTCGACGCAGTCCCTCTGGCTGGCCCAGTTTTGGCAGTCACGGACACCCTACGGTAGACCCGTCCTGTTGAGGATGTGCGGCAGTAGGTGGGCGCAGGTTTGACCGGACCCTTTGTGGCAGTCAGTATAGATTGGGTGACTATACTTGAGAGTTAGTAGATGCATCATGTTTTTCATATGTTCTACTTTTTGAGCATCTAGATAGGGGCATAGTAGCTGTAGAGTTATTCATTTCCAGCTCTTTCCTTCGGTATTTTATTTGTTACTTCATGCCTCTAGTAGACTTAGTGGGCAGACCGTTGGGCTTGTTGACGGCACCCACTGAGAACTACAGTGGGATGTAGTTCTCACACCCGTCGTGGTGTCATTTTCCCCAGGGACTTCTACTCCTATTCCTGCTGTTCCAGTTGCTGCTTCTTCAGATCGAGGTAAGGGAGTCGCGAGCTAGATCCCTACCAGTCGTCGCCCAGAGAGTAGATGTACCCTTTTTATATTTTGAGAGTTACTTGTTGAGAGACCTTGTAGCGAGGTATAGAGTTGTACTTTTATTTTAGAGTTTGAGCGACTTATGTACTTTTGGTGAGGACTTGGATTGTATTATATTATTTTTTTTATAGCAGTTTACTTCCAGCTCTGATATCTGTTTAGTATAGCATCTTTCTTTTGCAGGTTAGACGCTTCGTCTATACGGGGTTCACCGTATGGGCGGCGGATCTGTTAGCGAGCCCGGGTCGCAGTTTCGACCCCGGGGCGTGACAGATTAGAGTGGTATCAGAGCCTAGGTTTTAGGTCATTGAGGACTTAGAAACCCTAGGCTTGTGGTTGGACATTAGGATGACTGCGTGAGAGTCGTGACTTTTAGCGAGAGTCCTGATTGAGTTTTATACCTCTCCCAAGGAATGGGATGAGTGATTGGCATGTTTATTCTCCTAAGCGATTATGTTGGCTGCAGACAACATAATGCTATGGAATGGATGATATGTCTTAGACTTTCGCTGGATTGGGTCGAGTGTTGTTTGGTGCTGTCCTGTGAGGCTGAGAGATTGGTTAGACTGATGATGTACCCTCCACTCAGATTGTAGTAGTTTTCCTTTTATTTTTGAGGTCTGGCGTTTGCCATCTGGTTGTACTATTTTGGTGAGCTGGGAGAGACATATATATTAATTTTATAGTTGTACTTTATTTTACTTCTCATTTCCAGTCTGATATGTAGTAGTTTTAGTTCAGCTCAGTTTTTATGCTCTTTTATTATATCCTTTATATCTGAGCAGGTTACCAATGCTTCGTGTACATGGGAAATTCTGTGTGCACGGCGGATCTGTGGACGGGCCCGGGTTCTAGTTTACACCCGGGGCGTGACAGATTAGATGGTATCAGAGCTTAGGGATAGGTCTGTTTGGACTTAGGAAACCCTAGGCTTTTGGCGGACCATATGAGGATAGGGCGTGAGAGACATGATATTGTACAAAAATCGGTGATTTATTTATTTGACTCTTCCAATGAGTGAAGAGGGATCGACATAACCAATTTCTGTTGAACAGTTATGCTGGCTGCAGACAACATAAAGTTACAGAGCTAAGGTCATGTCTTTGACTTTTGCTAGATTGGGTCGAGCGTGGTTGTGTTATGACTTGTGCTTTCTGGTGGCAGGATGTCGTCCCGTCGTCGTTTTTCCGCCGGGGGTACACCCATACCCTCCGAGGAGCCTGAGCAGGCGGTATCTGCCAAGCTGGGGGAACTACGGGCCTTGGTGACCCATTTAGTGGCGAGGAGCTTTCGACAGGACCAGCGCCTAGAGCAGCTGCTGGCGCAGAGGGGTGACTTTGTAGTCGGAGAGAGGGCCAGGGCTCTAGAGCAGCGTTCAGAGAGAAAACGCCCTGCCCCGGATGTTGATGGACAGGTTAGTTCAAGGAGATAGCCACGGCTTCGCGACAGATGTATTTTCTGTAGAGGACCTCATATGTCGCACACATGTGATCAGCGGTGGGGACGTTGTTATGCTTATGGGCAGGGCGGGCACATGCGTGCTTCCTGCCCTCTTTCGACATCAGCAGCACCATCTTTAGTCTTGGCTCCTATCGCATCCCAGAAGAGGTCACGATCGCGACAGCAGAGACGGCAGCGGCAGCAGCAGAGGCAGCCCCTGCAGGCTGACAGGTGTATCTTTTACGAGGGCTAGCACTCCGCCGGTACTTGTTGTCGGATCGTTGGTGCTAACCATTAATCCCAAAAGCTCAAGCTGTTAGAAATACGCAACCAATTCACTTAAAGCGTACAGACACAGCGCCCACGGGTCTCGACCGAACTCAACCTACCTGGACGTTGGGTCTATTATTGGGCCTCTTGCCGTTAGGTCTATTATGGACCGCAGCCCCACTCAACTTATTAGGCTCACCCAACTCAACTTATTAGTCTCCTGGGCCTATTATCACGAGGCAGGAAGTTGGACCTATTTAATCCATAAATAAATAGCCAATAATCCCCCTCCCAACACCTGCACCGTGTGGGAATCGAACCCGTGCCACTGGCTCTGATACCACTTGTCGGATTGTTGGCGCTAACCATTAATCCCAAAAGCTCGAGCTGTTAGAAATACGCAACCAATTCACTTAAAGCGTACAGACACAGCGCCCATGGGTCTCGACCGGACTCAACCCACCGGGACGTTGGGTCTATTGTTGGGCCTCTTGCCGTTAGGTCTATTATGGACCGCAGCCCCAACTTATTAGGTTTACCCAACTCAACTTATTAGTCTCCTGGGCCTATTGTCACGAGGCAGGAAGTTTGACCTATTTAATCCATAAATAAATAGCCAACACTTGTGAGCAGAGGTAGGGTCGCTTTTATAGGTGTGGACAGTCCGGGCACATGCGAGCTGCATGCCCCCTGTCGACTTCCATGGCGCCATCTTCGGCCTCGACCCCTTTCGCCTTCCAGCAGAGGTCGTCATCTCAACAGCCCTTCCCTCCAGCGAGCAGATCACCTTCCTTCCACCCTCCTGACTACAAGCCGCCTGTTGGGTTATGTCTAATATGGATCTAAATAGGGGAAAAAATACCTAGAGGAGGGTGAATAGGTGTAAACAGTAAACACTCAAAAATCTTTGCGTAAAAAAAATAACCCAATGCGGAAAATAAATAACATGCAAGATTTTACGTGAAAAAACTCTAAAACTAGGAGTAAAAAACCACGGGACCGATAACACGGTGAAATCCACTAGAATTATAACACGTACAAAGGTGATATAACGCACTCACAGACGACTCAACCTTTTTCCATACGCTCCTAGTAGATCTTCTCCGCTCGCTCCACAACGCACCTCGAATCCTCGATTTGCGTCCAACGCCGAATCCACGGCGTCCAACGTCGAATCCACGACGTCTGACCGAATCCACGGTCTCCACCAAGTAGTACGTCTCGAATCCACGAACGTACCTCGCTCCGAATCCACGAGAGCGGTAGCACCTTGAATCCACAAGGCCACGCGAGTCCACGCGCCGATTTTGGAGAAAATCGTTGTTTTTGGTGGTGATGATCCGCCGAATACTTAGATCAAAAATAGATCGGAAATACCATCTAAGTATTCATTAATTTGATTCTACTCAAAATCTGAGTTTGAAAACCTAGAATCAAATTAATTAATATAGATGAAGAAACATAGAATTAATTCTAGTTATTTCCTTTCTTCTCTATATGTGAATTTATAAGTTTTTCTCCGTTGATTTGTCATTCATTACGGAAAACAAAACTTATTTTTTGGATGCCCTAAAAGATAGAATTAGAGTTTATTTATAGGTTAGAAACCATTGGAAGAGGATAAGAATCAAAAACTAACCTTATCTGGAAGTTTTCAGGTCGACGGTCCGGACTGGAATAATGCGATCCGGACTGTCGTCACTAAACAGAATTTTTCCAGAAAAACCACGTTCGGGGTCCGGACTGAAGAACCACGGTCCGGACTGTTCATGCAGTTTCTGCAAAATCCACGTTCGGGGTCCGGACTGAAGCAGATGTGTTCCGGACTGGATTTGCGCATGAACTACCCTATGTTCGGGGTCCGGACTGTAGTACCCTGATCCGAATCCTGAACATATAACATGTCCAGTTTTTAATTTTTATGCGATTAAAAATCCATCCAAGTGTTTCTACACTATAAGAAGTATTCGGATCACCAAACTTATTTAGTTAAACGTACCTGATCCTTTTGAATTCTTCTTATTTGAGATTGAGGTATATGATCCAAGCTTCTTCATCTTCAATCTTCAAGACTTAACCATTTTCACGAAATACGCCAACACAAATTCCTTAACACCGCCGGCTCAGAGCGGTCGGGTTTATGCCGCTCAGGTGGAGAACTACTCAGCAGCCGATCATGTGGTGGCATGTATTACTTTACTTTCTGGCATTAGGATTCGTACCTTGTTTGATACTGTAGCATCTCATTCCTTTGTTAGTAGAGCATTTGCATTACTACATGGGTTAGGGGTAGGATGGTTACGACGTGCACGTATGGTTCAGATTCCCGATCACACCTTGCACATAGAGGAGTGTTGTTGGTCCTGCCCGGTGCAGAGTCCTGGATTATGCCAGTAGACCTGATGGTCTTGAGACAGTTGCCGGACTTTGAGGTAGTGCTTGTGATGGACTGGCTGGCTCGGTACTCCATGACGGTTGACTTCGCCACGAGGACGGTGACTTTTGGAGAGCCAGGCCAGGAGGTGTTCATGTACTAGGGATGCCAGAGCGCCTTCTTCGCCACAATGGTTTCGACTTCGCGAGCGAGGTAGATGATTCGTAGAGGATGCGTAGCCTTTTTGGCTAGTATTGTTGAGGGGCCGACAGCGGCACCGAGATGCAGGGATATCCCTATTATTCGCGAGTTTCCGAATGTTTTTCCATCGGAGAGGACGAGCATGCCGCCGGACAAAGAGATTGAGTTATATGGAGTGCCCACCTCTATTGCATCAGATAGAGACTCGAGGCTTGCCGGTGTCCACGATGTTTTTCATGTTTCTACTTGGAGGAGGTATGTCTTCAACCGTCGCCCGTCATCAACTTCACCCCATTTGAGTTTAACGAGGACTGGAGTTACGGAGAGCGCCCACTGCAGATTCTGGATCGAGAGGTGAGAGAATTGCGCAGTCGGGTCATCCCCTACGTGAAGATCCTTTGGAGCAACCATGACAAGCGCGAGGCTACTTGGGAGCTGGAGTCGGAGATGATGGACACCTATTCCTACCTATTCGAGGCATAGGTTAGAGTTGTGACTTTCGTTTTGAGGACAAAACTTTTCTTAGTGGGGGAGGATGTAGTGGCCTAGATCCCCGTTTAGTTTTTCCCCATGATCCGTGGTGCAGAACACCTATTTTTGGTGTGTCGGGGTTTGCAACACGTCAAATGGACGTGTTGGGTGGACTCAGTGAAGGTTCTGGATTAAGCCTGTCCTTCGGTTGTTCTCACCGAATTTTGGAAGTGGTTTCAGGCTAATCAGAGGCCGGATTTGGATTTAGTGCGGAAAAATGCTTGAAAACGGCTATTTACTTATATTTTTTGAGTCTGGACACCCAAAAAGGGACACCCGGAAGTTATGGTGCAAATTGGTGCACGGGAGAGCCGTGGACCGATAGGGGAGCCACGTGGCGGCCCCTGATTGGCCGGCGCATGCGGCGCAGTCCACGGAGGCGCGTGGGGTGTACGGTGGACCGGCGCAGGACACGTGGCAGCCACCCATTGGCGGGCCCAAGAGGTGCGGTCCACGGAGAGGCCCGACCGGGTGCGTGGACTGGGGCGCGCCACGTGGCGGCCCCGGATTCGGCGGCTCACGCACGCGCGGTCCAGCTGGGCACGGGGTAGGGGCCGTACGCACGTGGGTGCAGGAGCGGCAGGCGGCGGCGGGACCGGCGGGTGTGTCGGGCGGGGCGGCGCACACCTGGCACGTGGCACCTCGCCTGTGGCAGGCGCCACCCACCCCGCCGCTTCGCCTTGGCCACGCAGCAGTGCCTGGTTCGCCGGGCGCCGCTGTTCCCTGTTCAGGGACAGGCGTCGCGCCCGGGTGAATTCGGGCGCTCGTCGCGTGTGCCTGGTGGGCTCAGATTTAGCTCCCGAATCTTTCGGGCGCCCGAATCGGCGGCCCGGATCCCATGAGAGAGAGGACTTTGGGCTGGGCCTATAAATAGAACTCCTCATTTCGTTTTCTGAGGTTTTTGGGCATTTTCTCCGAGAGCAACCTTTAGCAAACTTGCTTCTCTCTTTGTCCTCCTTCTCGTGATGGATTCCCGAGATTTTTGGAGACCGCGACATCGGCGATCTCTGTGACACAACCCGCTTCGACGTTTCCCTTTTGCGGCCCGTTTTCGTTGCTGTTTAGTCGGAAAAATCCCTTGAGCCAACCAGGAGAAATTTTTGGACGATTTTTGCGACAGCGTGTTCCTAAGAGGTAGGCCTTCGATTTTCATGTTGATCACTTCTCTC
Source organism: Tillandsia fasciculata (assembly GCA_029168755.2). Classification (NCBI taxonomy): domain Eukaryota; kingdom Viridiplantae; phylum Streptophyta; class Magnoliopsida; order Poales; family Bromeliaceae; genus Tillandsia; species Tillandsia fasciculata. The sequence continues at coordinate 72,769 of JAQOTM010000416.1, forward strand.
TATTTTGGGTTTTTGTCACAGTTCACTTGTCATCATTTGACCCTATTTTCTGTAGCGACTTTTTGGATAGCGCAGACTTGTTTATGTTCTATCTTGGCCTACGAGCAAAAGAACAGGGCGTATGAGCATACGTTTTAGATCTACTCGTCGCAAGGATCGCAGCTGTAATTTTTCTTGATTTTTCTGAGAACTGTCCATAGGTGAAAAATCCCTTTTTTCTGTGCTATTTTTTAAAACAGCAAATGCCGTTTTCGGGGGAGGCCCATTATGCCGAGTTCGATTATTTTTGCAGTGATTCGCGGATTCTATGGTTGCGGGGACAGTTGTTGGACAGCGGGGAGTTCTTTTACAGTTGAGGAGTTTTGTGGACTTGGATTTGCGTGCCAGGTGGGTGGTTGTTGCTTACCTCTTACTGCGATTTACTCACTAGGACTATTAGAGAAACCCCTAAACTATTATTGATTTGACACTCTATTGGAAACCATACTTGAGCATATTATTCATGAGCCTATCTATGTGGGAATATAATGGTGAGAACATGATTGTGGAAATATTATGGTGAGAACATGATTGTGGGGATATTATTGGGAAAATATTATCGTGAGAACCTGATGGTGGAATTATTCTTGTGGATCTATCATGTTGGAGATATCACTATCATGTTTAGAATATAGCTTTTATGCAAAGGGATTATCTATGTGGGACATTATGATCTACCCTATGTGCAGGTACCACTTTGGCAATTTATTAGGGATCATGGATTATGGATATGTATAGTTGGTTTGTGACGCCCCACTTCCCAGGGGGGTCACCCATCCTAGAACTACTCTAGCTCTAGCACGCTTAACTCTCATGTTCCTCTTGGATCTTGCTACCATCCAAAATGCTATAGCCGGGTTAGAGATTTAGTCCTATTATATCATTTATATAGAGGACTAATCCAAATTCCGGGGGTGTCACATTCTTCCCCCCTTTAAGCCCTGACGTCCACGTCAGGCTCAAGCACACTCACAAGCACCAGGCGATGTGAGACTCGTCTCGCTAGCCTTAGCCGACCTTGTGAGGAGCTGCACTCCACTCACAACGGTCATTAGCCGGGGAGCCTCGCTCTACCCGCTATATAACCCTGGCTCAGCCGAGACTCATCTCACATTTCCGGCTGGTGAATGGCTCTAATACCAGCTTTGAGGATTTTGGGGTTTCGGCAGATCGAGTCGTGGAGGTTTTCCGACTCAGCCATGGTCGTGCATTATCAGATTGAGTCGTGGAGGGTTCTCCGACATAGCCGTGAGAGTGTTCGAGCTATTCGTGTTTGAGCCGAGGTTCTTTTTCGACTGAGCTGTGTTTTCGAGCTTTGGGATACCGATCTGTTTGATCGGGGATTATAGCCTGCATGTGCCGTATATTGAGACAGTGAGACAGATGTGATACTTGAGTTCGGTGGGGTCGCTCCCCTCGAGCTACGCCCCGGGTGCGATGATGATACCGAGCCTGACGAGGCTACGATGTGGATATGCGCCTAGTTCATATACTAGTGGTCGCTTGATACCCCTGGCCGAGTTACCATGGGGTCACTTTGTGTGAGATTGAGATAGTCGGATTAGGACGCCCCACGTAAATCCCGTCCTCTTGTGGATGCGTGGTAGTGGGCAGGTGCGTTCCTAGACGACAGGCGCAGGCTGACTGAGCCAGTTTTGGCAGTCTTTGAGATTGGGTGATATGAGCGGGTGGTTTCATATTATGTTCATAGATGGTTTCTTTCCTTTGAGCATTGATACCGAGGCATCTTAGCAGTAGAGAGTGTATGCATATCGTGTTATTGGTAGAGTTTCCTTTTGGAGCCTTATGATTGTGACTTTCTAGCTGTAGTTCTCTATTTCAGCTTACCATTATTTATCTATCTACCTATCTATCTGCATACCCATCTGTTTTGCCTCCAGTAGACTTAGTGGGCATACCGTGGATATTGGGACGGTACCCACTGAGATCTGCCTTCTGCAGTAGATCTCACACCCGCTGCGGTGACAGGTTGAGGCAGCTGTTCCGGCTTGGTTCGCGCGGAGACAGCGGTTCGAGGTGAGGACGCGGCTGATTAGTTCCTTACCAGCATTGAGAGTCTGAGGTAGATGTACCCGGTGTATTTTATGTTTTCACTTTTGTACTCGACATTCTGAGAGACTGGTGAGGATAGTATTTGTTTTATTCCTGTGAGAATTTGTACCTTGAGGACTGGTGTACTAGTGAGATTTACTATTTCAGATGTTCAGTTTTATTCTATAGCTTTTAGTTTTAGTTTCAGCTCTGATACCAACTGTGACGCCCCACTTCCCAGGGGGGTCACCCATCCTAGAACTACTCTAGCTCTAGCACGCTTAACTCTCATGTTCCTCTTGGATCTTTCTACCATCCAAAATGCTATAGCCGGGTTAGAGATTTAGTCCTATTATATCATTTATATAGAGGACTAATCCAAATTCCGGGGGTGTCACATGGTTAGTGATTTTGGCATGATGGTTATATCTTTGTGGAGCTACTTGTGATATATTTTCTTTTATCTTACATGAGGACAATTGTTTGCTTGTATGGACATCTAGATAGGCCACTATTTATTGCTACACTATCATATTGGGATTTGACTTAGGAGAAACCATGATTGTTTCCTTTCTCCTTTTCATTTAGACTTTTGATTTATATTGCTCGGGTTCGAGCAGGGGTTGGAATAGTGTAGCCGGGACCTTGGGGTCGGGGATAGGTTGTACTTGATGATGGATTTGTGGGGGATTGCGGCAACCGCGGACAGTAGGCAGTTGATCGGATATTGATTATTTTACCAGATTATGGATTATGGGGTATTGCGGCGACCGCGGATATTGGGCAGTTGACCGGGTGTCGGTTGTTGGGCTTGATTGTGGATTGTGGGGTATTTCGGCGACCGCGGACGGGCGGTTGACCGGATGTTTATCTTTGCATCAGATTGGGGATCGGGGTTTCTTTAGTGGATGGGTTTGCATCATAGTCGTGATCTAGTCCTGCTATACTATGATACTTGTGACAGAGATACTTTACTCTTGTAGGTCGCTCCCCTCGAGTGCCACTCCGGATGTAGGCTTATGACCGAGCCATGTGTGCTCGTCGATTCGTTATATAGCAAGACTGTGGACGGCGGATCTGTGGGCGGGCCCGGATTCTGGTTTACACCCGGGGCGTGACATTTCTAGCATTGCATATAGAGGCATAGTAGCGGTAGTTCTTTTATCAGCAGTTATGTTCATAGCATATCGCCTTTCTTTCCCGTTTGCCTCTGGTAGATCTAGTGGGCACGTCAGAGTTTGAGGCTTAACCCACTAAGGGAGGCTATTGATTTTATAATAGTTCTCACCCTCATTCTTTTTGTCTTTTCTTCCCCCTATGTTTTGCAAAGTCGTCTGCGGGAGCTGCTGGGCCATCCGCAGCGGATCGAGGTAAGAGGATAGCTGACTAGATAGATCGTCCACCCGTCAGTGTGCTAGCTGGACTTTCGATGTACCCCTATCTTCTCAGACAATTGTATTTGTACTTTATTTTGGGTCTGGCTTTAGCTAGCTGTTTGTATTTTTTTTTTTTTTTGTGAGCTGGGAGAGACACTTGTACTTTATTTACAGTTGTACTTTACTTTATTTCCAGCTTCAGCCTGTGATGTAATAGTTTTAGTTCAGCTCTGTTTTTATACTCTTTTATTATATCTTTTATATCTGAGTAGGTTACCGACGCTTCGTGTACACGAAAAATTCCGTGTGCATGGCGAATCTGTGGACGGGCCCGGGTTCTGGTTTACACCTGGGGCGTGACACCAATATCCATGAGCTTTATCTGGGAGTCCACACCTATTCTCCTCTATATGTAATGTTTAGTCCCACATTAAAAACTCATCACATGTTGAAGGGGTGTATATACTCTTTCACTTTGACATGTGTTGTTAGAAGAAAGTGAGAGTAAAGGCTTCTCCTAAACACACGCGCACGCACGGCAAGAGCTGGGCCAGGCGGTCGGCGACACGCGCGATCTTGACCCGATTCTCTTTTATTTTGACCTTTTTTTTTTTACTTGCCTTAACACCTACCTTGGGAAGTACCATCTTGGGCTACCCAAGAGCCTTCCTTGGGAAGTGCTTGGTGGTTCGCCCAAGAAGCTAGCCATTGGACCTTATCCCCTGTGGGCTCTCTCTCTTTGGGCTTTATATATAGAGCAAGAGGACCTGGTTAAGGTAGAAGTTACAGTATACTGTACTCTGATTTATAGTACTATACTACACTGAGATTTACATTTTACTATTTCGATCTTTACTTGTGCTGGATCTCTGAAAGCTGTAGGGTTCGCTATGCACCATCTCGGAGTTATGCCCACGGGGTGGACCGTAGTCGTTGTATCATTAGGGATGATTGCCGGAGCCTCGCACGTGCAGGGGCAATCTTGCGTATTTGACAGTGCTAACGCATGCCTTGACATTCACAGGCCGCATCTAATCTTAGCTATTTTATTATTAACAATATAATAGAAATTTACATAATAGATTTTGAATTAAATTCATTAAAATATTATTTGACTAAAATAATCAATTTGAAAAGATTTTCCAACATTCTAGAAGCAAGATCGATTTAGTTTATCTTTTCATTTCTTTTAGTATAATTGTTAACATACTGTGAATCATATTTAACTGTTAATTAGATAAATATTTACACTACTCTGTTATGTGGGTTATGGGATAACGGATCTAAATTAAATAGGAGAAAAACCACCTAGAGTGGGGGTGAATAAATGTAAATAATAAAACTCGAAAATCTTTGCGTAAAAAATAACCCAATGCGGAAAAATTAATAAAGTACGCAAGATTTTACGTGAAAAACTCCGTCACATGAGTAAAAAACCACGGGACCGATAACACGGTGGAATCCACTAAGATTAAACACGTATAAGGTGACATAACGTAACACTATGACTCAACCTTTTTCATACGCTCCGAGTAGATCTTCTCCGCACGCTCCGTAACGCTCCTCGAATCCACGATTTGCGTCCAACGCCAAATCCACGACATCCAACCTAATCCACGCTCTTCACTAATTTTGATACGTATCGATCACACGAACGCACCTCGCTCCGAATCCACGAAAGCGATAGCACCTTAAATCCACAAGGCCACGCGAATCCACGCGCCGATTGTCCTTTCGGAAATCGTTGTTTTGTTTATTGGTGGTGATGATAATCAAATACTTAGATCATATAGATAGACAAGGAAAACACTTTCTAAGTATTCATCGATTTGATTCTTCAAAAGAAAGACAGAGTTTTGAAACTCTAGAATCAAATCGATCAATAGAGAAAGAAAACCTAGAATCAACGGTGTTTACCTTTTCTTCTCTATATGTGGATTACTTTTGATCCTTCTTGGGATACCCAAAAAGATGAACTTTTGGGTCTATTTATAAGTTAGAAACGTTTTGGAAGATGATAAGAATCAAAAACTGACTTCACAGATTTTTTTCCGCGCGGCGGTCCAGACTGGATTTGGTTGATCCGGACTGTCGTCTTTTTCAAGAGAATTTCCTGAAAAAATAGTTTGGGGTCCGGACTGGAATGACCTAATACGGACTGATTCATGCGATATTGCAAAAACAAAGTTCGGGGTCCGGACTGGATAGGGGATGATCCGGACTGAAAGTTCGCATGAACCAAACCTTATTTGGGGTCCGGACTGGATGTGGCTGGTCCGGATCTTGAACATGTAAAATGTCCAGTTTTGATTTTTTATGCAATTAAAACTTATTTCAAGTGTTTCTAAACTATAAGAATGTATTTAAATCACCAAAAATATTTAGTTAAATGTACCTGATCATTTTGAATCCATTATTCTTGAGATTGATGTATATGTGTCACACCCCGGAGGTTCTAAATGAGCGGAAAAACGTGTATCTTTTTTTTTGAAATTAATCTCGCCCCCGGTGCGCGCTAGACCCACCACATATACAAATTCACTCCACAAACGCACGGAGTCTCCTTTGTATATGTACGGCATTTCAAACACGACTTATACTTTAACCATGCAGTAACAAAGCAATCAATAGGAGAGATCACACTTAATCGTAACTATAATTACCACAACAAGGTTGAAAGGATAAATCCATAGGTTTGAAAGACAGTGTCCACACGACACCCGGTTTTTCAAAACATTTTCGCAATCTCTTTTAGGCGGCAACATAGCTTGAAAGGATAAATCCACGGGTTTGGAAATCAGTGCCCACATGACACTTAATTTGAAAACGCTTTCAAAACCATTTTGATATTTGAAAACAAGCCGCATATATAAGTCTAAGAAAGCATCGATACAAGATGTCATCCCTAAGCTAGGATCTTTACCCAACATCCACATTATTCCACTAACAAGCAAACACAAGCTTACTAACCAAAAGAAATAAAAAGATAACCGCAAGTAATATAAAACGTTCATCAGCCTCAAACGGCTAAGGTCCTCTAAACGCTACATCACCGTCGTCCCGGTTCCCACCCCTGCTCGAACCTGTCACAGTGTGGGTAGTCAGTGACTGATAAAGTAGATGATAAACAAGTAAATACTATAAATACTATAATGAACAAACCGATAGACCAGAGCATTCCACTTCCCCCTCATGAATCGCCATATCCCCTGTCCAAATCGTGCTGGGCACCTACCCCAGAGTTACTGCGCTCATTCCTTGGTGCTTCCAACCTCTCCACTGCCCAAGAAGCAGTCGCCTCACCGTGAGGGGTCCCCATCATCACTAATTGTGGGGTACACAGGTCAACGTACCATCTTTTCAAAAAAATACATTCTGTGCGGTGGCCAAACCGCCGGTGTGCGTGTAAGCAATTATGAGCATATATGCCATTACCGGCGTGTAATAAGGCACCGCGACCTCAGTCGCCTCAGTTAGAAATAAAAACAGGATTCTCATGCAATTGGGTTAGACAGTTTACCAAAGAAACTTCTACTTTATTTTCACGAATTACACGGGAACGACTATACACCGAAAATGCCAAAACGTACCCACCTCAATTTGCGTCGATCGGAACTCCGAAGATCGACCCGTACCTTCGGACGACACTCGGACCTAAAAGAAAGTCCCCCAACAGGGCATAACAAGTAAGATACGACACTCATAAGGAAACACGACTCCAAAAACCCAAACAAAAGGACTAACGACCCGCGATGGCGGCGGCGACGACGGTGGCGTCAAAGCGGCCCCCGCGCGGTGCATGCGGCGGCGGCGTAGGCAGCAGCCCCGCGCGGCGCAACTGGCGCGGCCGCGCGGGCTGTCACGCCCCGGGTGTAAACCAGAACCCGGGCTCGTCCACAGATCCGCCGTGTACACGGAATTTCCCGTGTACACGAAGCGCTGGTAACCTGCTCAGATATAAATGATATAATAAAAGAGCATAAAACAGAGCTAAACTACACCTAATACATCTCAGATAAAGCTGGAAAGTGAAAGTACGAAAGTAAACTCTCAAAAATACAAGTGTCTCTCCCAGCTCACTAATCAAAATACAACCAGCTGGCCGAAGCTAGACCCAAAAGAAATAAAAAGTACGAGTATCTGAGTGTATAGGGGATACATCAAACAGCTAAACTGGTGCCCGGATAGACCGCTATCTAATCCGCGATCCTCTTACCTCGATCTGCTGAGGAGGGTCTCGCAACTCCCGCAGATGACTCTACAAAACAAAGGGGAAAAGAGAAAGAGAAAACAGTGGGGGGTGAGAACTACTATAAAACAGTAGCCTCCCCCTGGTGGGTAGACCTCAAACTCAGACATGCCCACTGGGACTACCAGAGGCGAAAATAAATCAAAGGTGGTAAGCTGTAAATATGACTACTGATGAAGAAGCTACCACTAAATGCCTCTAAAGTGCCAAGCTAAAAGTATAGCTAAATATATGCATCAGAATATAAATGCCTGCCTGTCTAGACCCAATCGATACACCAGTAAGCACTGGTACTGCCTGCTATGCCTGCCAAATCGGGTATGCCAGCCTACGCATAACACCGATAGGGGATGGGAGTCTCAAGGACTCAAAGTCTGTAAATCGCACACTCCGGAGTGGCACTCGATGAGAGCGACCCACACGAGTAAAATGCCTGAGTAATAAGTATCACAGTAGAATAAGTCAGCAGGACTGGATCATGACACTGACCTAAGTGGAAAAACCATCCACTAAAAGAAGCCTAAATCCTCTCCCCCGATCTGATGCAATAACAACTGTCCGGTCAACCGCCCAAAATCCGCGGTTGCCACAATACCCTGCCATCACAGCCTGCCTGTCCCAAATCCCAAATGTCCGACTACACTATCCCAGCCCCTACTCGAACCCGAGTGCACTATCCCCTAAGTCTAGGTAACCGGAGAAAGAAATAAAAACATGGTTTCTCCTAAGTCAGTTCCAGCATGATAGTGTAGCAGAAAAAGGTGGCCTAACTAGGTGACCATACAAGCATGCAAAAGTCCTCATGATAGTAAATTAAATACGAGTTCGGTTGTTCAAGTTATTTTCAAAGCATGCTATTCCAGGATACTAGAGTTCACATAAGACAATAATTTCTAACATAGATGATGCCTGCCTATGCCACATGCATAATAATCACAATGCACTATTAAACATTCCTATTAGCATGATTCTACATTTCCTTGTGATATGTTTCATTCAAAGGCTGGTACTAAGTAGCAATCATAATTCATATAACCATTTTACCCCCATGTGCATTTAAGTCCTACAAGCATGCTAATTTGTCCACTTATGCATTTTAGCCTTTCATACATGCATTACTCTAGTAAGCCTAGTGGGTAGCCCAAATTAAGAGGTTCACAACAAATACCCACCTCGAGCGCTAAATCCTGGTCCCAAAAGTGAAGTCCACGTCCGGTCTAAGCAATCACCACAACACTGCACAATATACCCCAAAAGAACATACACAATTAACATACAATGCTCCAACGAAATCTGTCCCAAAATACAACAGTCCACAGTTTTTCCTTTTTCACCTACGAGATTTGCTCGAAAAATTCCAAGAAAAATACTGTCACGATCCTCGCAACGAACCAGTCGAAACGAGTACCTGCACGTTCAAATCCGAGTTTCCTACGCTGAGATACAAATTTGACAAGGGAACCACCCCGAAATAAACCAATCACAAAATCTGTAGCACAAGGTTCTATAAACAGGGATTTTTCACCTTTGGGAAAAATTCAGAAAATTCCAAGAAAATTTGGGGATATTCCTCGTGATGTGTAGATGCAAAACGCCTCCTGGCATGCCTCAATCCGATGCTTGTGCGCGAAGATATCGTCAAAATACCGCAGCGCTGTCCAAAACTCCGCGAAAGAAAAGGGTCAAAAGAAAGCTCTGAGAACTCCAAGACAACCTCGAAAAGAGGGAAAGTTTAAAACAGAGAAATTGGAGTCCTACCTGTTGAGAATCCAACGGCGCGAAAATCGCCTAAATCGGAGGTCGGGGTAAGCCGGGGGAGTCCGTGCACTGAAATGTGACGAAACGGGTCGCCGGTGAACGAGCGTCGCGCCGCGCCGTAAAAACGAGAACCTCAGGATGCGTGCCACAAAAAAATCCAAGAATGCTCTGTGCGGTGTAGCTCTGGTGGAGGAAGAAATGCCCAGAAGAAACCTCTGTGAAAAACTGCCTAGAAAGAGGAGAAAACGGGCCCCCAAGACTCAATTAATAGGCCACAACACATAATTGGGCCTTTGCGGATTCGGGCCCAACTTTCGGGCGCCAGAATCTGCAAAGGGGTCGGACGCAGCCCCCGTCCGACGCGCCCGAATTCGCCTGGTGCTGACACGTGTCCCGCACAGCAAACAGCTGTGCGGGGTGCGCCAGAAGCCGCCGCGTGGCCCGCCTGGGTGAGGGACGCGTGTCCCGCACAGCAAACAGCTGTGCGGGTGCGCCCCGGTGCCGACGCGTGGCACCGACCGGGCAGGCGGGTGACTGGCGCCCGCCAATGGCCGGGCGCCACGCATCCCCGCCGTGTCGTGGTCAGGCGCGCGGACAGGCGCAGCCTGACCGCCTGCCAGGCACGCGCCCCGAGGCGCCAGCCCGCGCCCCCCGCGCGCCGCGTCTCGTGAGCTTGCCAACAGCATGCCGCCACGTGTCCCTGCGTCGGGTCCATGCACCTGCGCGGGGAACTCCGTGGACCGCACACCCAGCACCAACGAATCGCCGGCCGAAACGTGTCCTCCCGCTCGAATTCCTGCACCGCCGCTCGAATCCATGCACCCGCCGCTCAAATCCAGTGGACCGCGCACCAAAGGCCAGCCTGTCCTCGCCTGCCACGTGTCCCTGCGCCGGGCTCGTCCACCCAGCCGCGCCACTCCATGGACCAAGTGCTGCGAACCGGCCAATGACAGGCTGCCACGTGGCAAGCCGGCGGTCCACGGTCTCCCCATGCACCAGAAACCACTAAAAACTTTCGGGAGTCCCTTTTTGGGCATCCGGACTCAGAATTTAACAAGCAAATAGCCATTTTCAAGCGTTTTTCCGCGCTGAATCCAAATACGACCTCCGTTTGGCCCAAAACCTTTTCTAAAATTCGGCAAATGCAGCCGAAGGCCAAGCTGACAATAAATACCTCAATAGGTCCATCTGTGCTATCCCTTTGATACACTGTGGACCAGACACACCATCAACAGGTGTTTTACACATTGGATTCACGGGAAATAAAGCATGGGAATCTGGACCACCACACGGGCTCCATCCCCGCACGGCGCAAGCGGTGGCCATGCGGGCACCAGCCCCGGGCAGCGCAAGAGTCGCGCCCGCGCGGGCTCCAACCCCGAGAGGCGCATGCGGCGGCCGCGCTGGCAGCAGCCCCGCGCGGCGCATGCGGTGCATCCGCGTAGGCACCAGCCCCGCGCGGCACGTGCGTGCCGCGTGCGGTGCGGCAGTGGCGGCGATGCCCTAGGGTTTTTCGCGGTTGCGACGACGGCGGTGCCCTAGGGCTTTGCGGCGGCGGCGGCGGCGATAAGAGCAAACAAGAACAGCGAAAGACCCAAAAACGCCAAACTCTAGAATGAAGAAATCGTAAGAATAACGACGCTAACCTCGATCCATCGGAGACGATGATCCGATCTCGTTCTTCGCGGCGGTGAGGATCCGGATCCGCTCCCCGTAGATGGCGGCGTCTCGTTCTCCGGTCTCCAGCACGTTGATCGGGAACGAACGTGTTCCTCCGCTTTCTCCTTCTCTCTTTCTTTTTCCTCTAGTTAGGGTTTCCTTTTTCTTTTCTCTTTTCTCTCTTTTCTTTCTAGCTAGGGTTTTCTCTTTTCTTTCGAGAAAATAGATTTCTCCCTTGGTACGTACGATAAAACCCACATCCGGATATTTATTATTCAACAATAAATATCTATTCCCACGAGATAATTCCACAATTCCATGAAAAGCATGCCAGATCTTTAGCACGGATTCCGATGCACACTACGGTTACCGCGACCTTCAAAACCCCAATCCGGGGGATCCGTAAGTCGGATTTTAGATCCGATTGCACCTCCGTTCATTATTTTTCGAGCTCTATCACCGAAAAATACCCGCACCGTGTGATAGTCAACTTAAGAAAACTCGATAATTCGATTTTCCCTAACATGTAGTTTATTAGCAAGAGGGTAAAACGATACACGAAAAGTCGTGATGTTATAATGTGATCAACAATTTTCAACTTCAATCTTCAAGACTCAAAACACTTCACGAAATACGCCAATACAAAAATCCTTAACAATCTCCCTCTTTGGCTGTTTCGAGACAAAACATGTAATCCACAAAAAGTAAACGAAAAGATATTTTTATTGCTATCACCATACAACAAAAATTCACATTAATGATCCAAATAAAGTGTAAATACAAGAAATAAAACTCCTATTACAAACTCTAGACTTAGACGCTTGTACTCTCTACAAACGAAATAATTTTTGACAAAAGAAATCATTAGATACCTCAAGAATTTAAAACTTCAATAAGCAATCAGAGAGATAGAGTTTATACTTATGTAATTTATGACATTATTTGTCACGCCCCCGGGGGTTTTATTTTAACCGAAACGGTACACAGAAGTAAGCGTAAGGTGCGTACAAAATTTTTTTCTTTAAAACTTCCTTCCCTGGCGCGTGCCCAGATCCGCCACATACACAGATTCACTCGCAAACCGGGCAGAGTCTCCTCTGTATATGCACGGCGTCGCGGCTACTACAACCGTCAAACATAAACAATCATTTTCCATTTAATCACAACAGTTCGAAGTAGTACGGAGCATGAAGACTAAACAATACCCGTGGCCAGTCAAGTTGAAAGTATAAACTCACCGTTTTGAAAACAGGCCCACACGGCCTTAGGTTTTGAAAACAGATTGGAAAACGGCATAAACCCACAAGGTTTAGAAAACGGGCCCACCCGACCCTAGACTTTTGAAAACAGTTTTCGAAGTCCCCTTTTTTTTTCTTTTGATTTCTAGTTGCTTTGTTTAGAAAACGGCCAACCGGGAATAATAAAGGAAATAGTAGTGCATAACCAGAATGAAAGTACTCGACATCCACACGACCCCACAAGGGTATCGAGAACCACACAATGACCTACAATTCCGAATGAAATGCAGAGAAAGTAAATAAAACAGCATACTAGGGCCCCCTCAGCCCGACTACTACCACCTCGGCCTCACCGTCGCCTACCTCTACCCCCTGGAGGTACCTGTCACAGAGTGGGTAGTCAGCGACACTATCATAAAAATAGTACTAAAGCAGTAAAGTAGTACCAAGCTATAAAAGTAAGACTAGCCGGAACAACCGCTCTACTCGTAACGGTAACTCGCAACCACCTGTACCACCTGTAACACCTGTAACACCAGCAATCCCGGTAACACCTGTAACACCTGACCGCGTCGGGTACCTATCCCGGCGGTCGCTCACCTGACCTCATCGGGATCCAATCCCGACAGGTCTCACCGCTCGCACCTTTGTGCCTCAAACCCCACACCTACGGGGGCCCCCACTACGTCACCTCGTGGGTAAACACGGGTCAGAGACCGCCTTTCCGGAAAAGAGCACCCTTTGCGGTGGCCAAACCGCGGATGCGCGTGTCGCACTCGAGCATAGTAACAAAACACGGAGTAATATAGTAAATCATAGAAGCCATCAGTGTTAGTACAGGTTAGCATATAATTAAAATCCTTCCCGGAACACTAATATTACTAAGCCTTGGAAGAAAAACCCACCTTTATCGTTGTCGCGCTCCTGACCGACACTAGGCTCCGCTGCGTCTCGATGGGTCTGCCCGGACCTACACGCACTTGTGACACAGGAGTTAGTATCTCAGGACTCCGCCAGGCTAAAAGGACTGGAATGCCCGTACATGTGCGGCGCTGCCCGCATGGGGCGTGGGCGTTGTCGCCCGCATACGGAGTTGCCCGCATGCGGCGTGTGCGGCGTTGCCCGCACTCGGTGCTGTCCGCGTGCACGCAGCGTCGCCCGCACGCGGCGCTGTCCGCATGCGGGTGCGGTGCTGCCACCCGCATGCGGCGCTGCCCGCATGGGGGTGCGGCGCCGCCCGCGCGCGGAGTTGCCCGCGCGCGGGCGGGTGCGGGCGCCGCCCGCACGCGGCACTGTCCGCGTGCGGGTGCGGGCGCCGCCGCCCGCATGCGGCATTGCCCGCATGGGGGCGCGGCGCCGCCCGCACGCGGAGTTGCCCGCGCGCGGGCGGGTGCGGGCGCCGCCCGCACGCGGCACTGCCCGCGCGCGGGTGCGGGCGCCGCCGCCCGCATGCGGCATTGCCCGCATGGGGGCGCGGCGCCGCCCGCGCGCGGAGTTGCCCGCGCGCGGGCGGGTGCGGGCGCCGCCCGCACGCGGCACTGTCCGCGCGCGGGTGCGGGCGCCGCCGCCCGCATGCGGCATTGCCCGCATGGGGGCGCGGCGCCGCCCGCGCGCGGAGTTGCCCGCGCGCGGGCGGGTGCGGGCGCCGCCCGCCGCATGCGGCATTGCCCGCATGGGGCGCGGCGCCGCCCGCGCGCGGAGTTGCCCGCGCGCGGGCGGGTGCGGCGCCGCACCCGCACGCGGCATTGTCCGCGTGCGGGTGCGGGCGCCGCCGCCCGCATGCGGCGCTGTCCGCATGCGGGCGCATGCGGCGCCGCCAGCATGCGGCGCCGCCCGCATGCGGCGCTTTCCGCAAGCGCGGCTCCGCGTGCGCCGGCTCCGGTGGTGTTGCCGACCCTTCTTCCTCCCGTTTCCAAGATGGGGCCAAGAATTGACAATAGAAACCTTAAATTAAGCTCACCTTGATTTCGTCGGCTAGGTTAAACGAGGGAAGACTCGTCCCCTCCTGTGTGCCCGGTCCCAAGGCAGAGGATGTACGGTGTTCCTCCTCCTCCTTGATTGCTCCACCGGGTACTCTACGTCGATTGATAGCGGTAAGGAAGAATTGGGGAATGGAAAGTTTGGGAAATGGGTTTTCGTTTCTTTGGGGTTCCTACGCAGGGGGGGGGTTAAGGGGAGTTGTGGGGAGTGGCCGGTAGTTGGGGAAGTGGTGGGAAGTTGGGGCGGTTAGTGGAAAGTTGTGGGGAAGTGGTGGGAAGTTGGGGCGGTTCGTGGGGAGTGGTACGACGGGAAAACGCGGGAGTGATTAAGGTGGCGGGAGCGGTTAAATTGGGGAATGGGAATGAACCCAGTTTAAGTTAAAACGGGCACAAGTCGGGTGCGAACCAGGGTCTGGTCCGTCTGAAAAGCCGCGTTAACCACCTGAACCGTTAGCTACCTTCCGGAATTTATTCCGGAAGATTCCGGCGTCGGAATTCAAAACCGATTTCGCCGCCGTTCTCCGTTTCGCGAGCCCTATTAACTAAAAATACCTGCGGACCCCGACGGTCTGTCCGGAAACAAGAAATTATTCGATCACCCTCCAGCCCCCGAAACGAAATACGGAATTAACGAAACCAAAAGTAGACCCTTAAAAATATTTTAAACCAGCGGCTACTACATCACTCACCCCTTAAAACGAGTTTCGTCCTCGAAACTCAATCCTGGTTCGCGGTGAAGAGCTGGGGGTAACCCTCCCTCATCTTCGATTCCAGCTCCCACGTCGCCTCCCGCTCCTCGTGGTTGTTCCAGAGCACTTTCACGTAGGGAATGACTCGGTTTCGAAGTGTCTTGCTTTCTCTTGCTAGGATCCGTACCGGGGTTTCTTCGAAGCTTAGGTCCTCCTTTAGTTCGAGCGTCGAGACGTCCAGGACATGCGACGGGTCGGGAAGGTATTTCTTAAGCATCGAAACGTGGAACACATCGTGAATCCGATCGAGGTTCGGTGGTAGGGCAAGGCGATATGCTACTGGGCCAATCCGTTCCAAGACTTCGAATGGCCCCACAAACCGCGGGCTCAACTTGCCTTTTAACCCGAATCGCCTGATTCCCTTCGACGGCGAGACCCGCAAAAACACGTGTTCCCCCACCTGGAATTCTAAGTCGCGGCGTCTCCGATCCGCATAACTCTTTTGTCGGCTCTGGGCGGTTAGTAAGCGCTGTCTGATGAGACGCACCTTCTCTTCTGTTTCCTCCACCAAATCGGGTCCCAAAAATTTCCGTTCTCCCAAGTCGTCCCAATAGATCGGGGATCGGCAGCGTCTCCCGTATAAGGCTTCGTAGGGTGCCATCTGAATGCTGGCCTGGTAACTATTGTTGTAAGCAAATTCTACGAGTGGCAGGTAACGCTCCCAACCGATTCCCCAATCAAGTACACAGGCCCGAAGCAGGTCCTCTAACGTCTGTATCACTCGCTCTGACTGCCCGTCTGTCTGAGGGTGGAAGGCTGTGCTGAACTGCAACTTAGTCCCTAAGGCTCGTTGCAGACTCTGCCAAAACTTTGATACGAAACGCGTGTCTCTGTCTGATGTGATCGATGCCGGTACTCCATGTAATCTCACAATCTCGCTGAGGTAGACTTGGGCCAACCGCTCCCTGGTCCAAGTTGTGTGAATCGGCAGGAAGTGCGCTGACTTGGTTAGCCGGTCCACCACGACCCATATTGTGTCATGTCCTTGTTGTGAGCGCGGAAATCCGGTGACAAAATCCATGGTGATATGATCCCATTTCCACTCCGGTATCGGTAAGGGTTGTAACTTTCCCGCCGGCCGTTGATGTTCCGCCTTTATCTGCTGGCATACCAAGCAATGAGCTACATATCGAGTCACATCTCCCTTCATCTTGGGCCACCAGAAGGTCTGTTTGAGGTCCTTGTACATCTTTGTGCCTCCTGGATGCGCTGCGTAAGGGGCGCTGTGTGCCTCATATAGAATTTCCTTCTTCAAATCCGGGGTATCCGGCACGCAGATCCGTCCGCGAAATCGTAGGGTGCCGTCGCCTTCCGCTGAAAAATCTCCTTCCCGATCCAGTGAGATCTTGTCTCTTACGAGCTGTAAATACGAGTCCGCCTGCTGCCCCTCTCGTATCTTCTCGAGTAGGGTTGGCTTGACTACCAAAGTTAGAAGTTGCGCAACCGTGCCTGCTGGCACTACTTCCAACCCTAGTCGTGAGAATTCTGCGATCAAACTGTTCTGCTCAGTTATCGCACCTGCTGATTCCCCTTCCGGTCGCCCCTTCCTGCTCAACGCGTCCGCTACCACGTTTGCTTTCCCAGGGTGGTATTGAATTGTTAGATCGTAATCCTTCAGTAACTCAAGCCACCGCCTCTGCCGCAGGTTTAGTTCCTTTTGGGTGAATAGGTATTTAAGACTCTGGTGATCTGAGAAGATGTTACAATGAACACCAAAGAGATATTGTCTCCATAACTTCTGGACGAAAACCACCGCAGCCAGCTCCAAGTCGTGTGTTGGGTAATTTCTCTCATAGTCTTTTAGTTGCCTAGACGCATAGGCTATCACCTTCCCCTGCTGCATTAAAACACCCCCAAGGCCGATCCTCGAAGCGTCGCAGTACACTTCATAGTCCTCTCCGGGGGTTGGTAGTACAAGAATTGGTGCATTGGTTAACCTTCTTTTGAGTTCTTCAAAGCTTTCTTGGCATTTGGTCGTCCATACAAACTTTTCCCCTTTCTTGGTCAACCGGTTTAAAGGGGCCGCAATCTTCGAGAAACCCTCGACAAAACGTCTATAATACCCCGCCAGCCCCAAGAAACTGTGAATCTCTGTTACCGTCGTGGGCGGCTGCCAATCGATCACCAATTCCACCTTCTTGGGGTCCACGGCGATTTCCTTCGCCGAGATCACATGCCCCAGGAACCCCACTTCGCGTAGCCAGAAATCACACTTTTTGAGCTTCGCGAACAGCTTCTGCTCTCTGAGGGTTTGGAGAATTATTCGTAAATGGTCCTTGTGCTCCTCATCGGTGGATGAATAGATTAGTATGTCATCGATGAAGACCACCACGAACCGGTCAAGAAACGGTCTGAAGATCCGGTTCATCATGTCCATAAAGACCGCGGGAGCGTTCGTAAGTCCAAATGGCATGACTGTAAACTCGTAATGGCCATACCGGGTCCGGAATGCGGTCTTCGGAATGTCCTCGTTCCGAACCCGGAGCTGGTGGTAGCCTGACTGCAGATCAATCTTTGAGAAGACCGTCGCTCCTCGTAGTTGGTCGAAGAGGTCGTCGATTCTGGGCAGAGGGTACTTGTTTTTCACCGTAACCTTGTTTATTCCTCTGTAGTCAATGCAGAGTCGCAGGCTTCCGTCTTTCTTTCGTACGAACAGCACCGGTGCGCCCCAAGGTGACACACTCGGCCTGATAAACCCTTTGTCCAAAAGGTCCTCCAGTTGCGCCTTTAACTCCTTCAACTCCGTGAAGGCCATTCGGTAGGGCGCCTTCGTTATAGGTTGAGTACCGGGCAAGAGTTCAATGGGAAATACCACCTCCCGTTCAGGGGGTATCCCGGGCAGCTCCCTCGGAAAAACATCGGGGAAGTCCCTTACCACTGGGATGTTTGAAGGTGTCGTCGAGGGTCGGGTAACCAGATCCACCGACGCTAAGTAGGCCACACACCCACCCTCTACCAGACTCCTGGCTCGAGCCGCTGAAATGACCGCCGGGAAGGAGGTGCTCTTACACGCCAGGTACGCATTCTTAGGGAAGCTTGGCTCTTGTAATTGCACCATCCGCTTCTCGCAGTCAATAAGTACTTGGTACCTTGAGAGCCAGTCCATGCCCAGAACAACGTCATACTCTTTCAGGGGGATCACCACTAAATCCCAAGGGCAATGCAGCCGCCCCAGCTTAATCGGGCAGGTGGCCACTAAACTAGTCGCCTCTAGTGTCCCACCCGCTGTCTGAACTGTCAGACAGTTTTGGAGAGGTGTTTCCTCGAGGTCGTGTGAGAATACGTAATCGCGGGAAATAAACGAGTGCGTTGCTCCAGTATCAAAGAGGGTTCTAGAACGGAAATTTGAAACAGAAGTTATACCTGCGAGTACGTCAGCTGGCGGGTCCGATTCCTGGCGGCCCATGGAATAAATTCGCCCGCCCGGTTGAGGCTGCCTATCCTCTTCACGCCGCGTAGCCGGGGTCCTAGAGGTCGGCCCCATAGGAGCTTTTCCCCGCCCCATGAGTTGTGGTGAAGGCGTGGAAGCGGCAGAGGAGGCTGATCCCACGACCAGGGGGCAGCTGCGGCGGAAGTGCCCCTGCTTGCCGCAACGGAAGCAATGATCGCCTCTCTGGGGACACTCCAACACTCTGTGCGCTCCCCCGCAGATCACACAAGGCCTGTCTTTTGGCCTCGGCTCTCCCGTAGGTGCGCTCCGTGCTCCTGACTGTGTCCTCCACCGCTTGGGGGGGTCGGCTCCCTGCAATTGTTCCCCCCCCGTAGCTCTGCTGCTGTCGCTTCCTATCTTCATGATGTGCCGAGGCCTCCCTTCTAGCACGGGTAACGGCGAATCCACGCTCTACAACAGTGGCCCTATCGACCACTTTCTGGAACGTATGCAAGTCAGCGGCCTGAACCACCTGGAAAATATCACTTCGCAACCCATCCACGAACAGCTGCGCCTTGTGGGGTTCATCCCTTATGACGAAAGGGACGCAATTTGCCAAGCGTACGAATTCGCGCTGATACTCCATAACCGTCTTGCTCCCTTGCTGAATGTGGTTTAGGTCATCCTCCAGTTTCTTCTTGACGCTATTGGTGAAGAAAGCCCCAAACAATTCCTGTTTGAACGTCGTCCATGATAGAAGCACGGTGCCCTTGCTGGGATCAGGGCGCACCGTTTTCCACCATAAACGAGCGTTTCCCTCCAAAAAGTGAACTGCCAGGGGAACACGCTCAGGGTCCTCGATGAGTAAGTCTTCGAACAACTTTTCCATCGATCCCACCCATTTTTCGACGACCCAGGGATCAGTCGTCTCCCCCTCGAACGTGGGTGGTTCAAATTTCATAAAATCCGCCAAGTTGGCCCTCACTCGTTCTTGTTCCGTTCGCGTAACTGTCCCTCCCCCAGCGGTGGCGGCGGCCGCGGAGGTACTCCCGCCGTGGGCCCCCGACGCCAGTCCCGCGGGCGCTGTTGCAGGTACTGCAGTCGGCGCCGGGGTCTGGGTAGGTGCTAGTCCGGCCGTTGCTGCCGGTAAAGGGGCTGCCCCTACCCCAGCCCCGGTCGCTTGTGGTGCTGCAGCGGGTGAAATTGGTCCCTGTGGAGGGGCAGGAGTGACTGGTGGCTGCTGCGTCAGTTGACGCACTTGTTCCGTAAGGATCGCCAGTTGCCCCGCCATCTCCCTCAATTGTTGCCGTAGGAGCTGGTTTTCTGCAGCTACTGGTGTCGTCGCATCCGCCCCTACATCCTCTACCGATGCTCTGGTTCGGACCATTGTCTGTACAGACATACCACCCATACTTAGTACTCAACCCCACTCGAAAGAACCACCGTAATATTGAGAGGGAAAAGTAAACGTTATCTACAAATCGCCTCCCCGCACTCTCACGTCCTAACCCTTAAACCCTGCATATTTCATTTATTCGTAGTTAAGTGTGATATCTCGGTGGATGTTGGGCCGTCCCTGTTGTGATTAAAGCAAAGTCTCTGATACCATCTTAATCTGTCACGCCCCCGGGGGTTTTATTTTAACCGAAACGGTACACAGAAGTAAGCGTAAGGTGCGTACAAAATTTTTTTCTTTAAAACTTCCTTCCCTGGCGCGTGCCCAGATCCGCCACATACACAGATTCACTCGCAAACCGGGCAGAGTCTCCTCTGTATATGCACGGCGTCGCGGCTACTACAACCGTCAAACATAAACAATCATTTTCCATTTAATCACAACAGTTCGAAGTAGTACGGAGCATGAAGACTAAACAATACCCGTGGCCAGTCAAGTTGAAAGTATAAACTCACCGTTTTGAAAACAGGCCCACACGGCCTTAGGTTTTGAAAACAGATTGGAAAACGGCATAAACCCACAAGGTTTAGAAAACGGGCCCACCCGACCCTAGACTTTTGAAAACAGTTTTCGAAGTCCTTTTTTTTTTTTGATTTCTAGTTGCTTTGTTTAGAAAACGGCCAACCGGGAATAATAAAGGAAATAGTAGTGCATAACCAGAATGAAAGTACTCGACATCCACACGACCCCACAAGGGTATCGAGAACCACACAATGACCTACAATTCCGAATGAAATGCAGAGAAAGTAAATAAAACAGCATACTAGGGCCCCCTCAGCCCGACTACTACCACCTCGGCCTCACCGTCGCCAACCTCTACCCCCTGGAGGTACCTGTCACAGAGTGGGTAGTCAGCGACACTATCATAAAAATAGTACTAAAGCAGTAAAGTAGTACCAAGCTATAAAAGTAAGACTAGCCGGAACAACCGCTCTACTCGTAACGGTAACTCGCAACCACCTGTACCACCTGTAACACCTGTAACACCAGCAACCCCGGTAACACCTGTAACACCTGACCGCGTCGGGTACCTATCCTGGCGGTCGCTCACCTGACCTCATCGGGATCCAATCCCGACAGGTCTCACCGCTCGCACCTTTGTGCCTCAAACCCCACACCTACGGGGGCCCCCACTACGTCACCTCGTGGGTAAACACGGGTCAGAGACAGCCTTTCCGGAAAAGAGCACCCTTTGCGGTGGCCAAACCGCGGATGCGCGTGTCGCACTCGAGCATAGTAACAAAACAAGGGGTAATATAGTAAATCATAGAAGCCATCAGTGTTAGTACAGGTTAGCATATAATTAAAATCCTTCCCGGAACACTAATATTACTAAGCCTTGGAAGAAAAACCCACCTTTATCGTTGTCGCGCTCCTGACCGATACTAGGCTCCGCTGCGTCTCGATGGGTCTGCCCGGACCTACACGCACTTGTGACACAGGAGTTAGTATCTCAGGACTCCGCCAGGCTAAAAGGACTGGAATGCCCGTACATGTGCGGCGCTGCCCGCATGGGGCGTGGGCGTTGTCGCCCGCATACGGAGTTGCCCGCATGCGGCGTGTGCGGCGTTGCCCGCACTCGGTGCTGTCCGCGTGCACGCAGCGTCGCCCGCACGCGGCGCTGTCCGCGTGCGGGTGCGGTGCTGCCACCCGCATGCGGCGCTGCCCGCATGGGGGTGCGGCGCCGCCCGCGCGCGGAGTTGCCCGCGCGCGGGCGGGTGCGGGCGCCGCCCGCACGCGGCACTGTCCGCGTGCGGGTGCGGGCGCCGCCGCCCGCATGCGGCATTGCCCGCATGGGGGCGCGGCGCCGCCCGCACGCGGAGTTGCCCGCGCGCGGGCGGGTGCGGGCGCCGCCCGCACGCGGCACTGCCCGCGCGCGGGTGCGGGCGCCGCCGCCCGCATGCGGCATTGCCCGCATGGGGGCGCGGCGCCGCCCGCGCGCGGAGTTGGCCGCGCGCGGGCGGGTGCGGGCGCCGCCCGCACGCGGCACTGTCCGCGCGCGGGTGCGGACGCCGCCGCCCGCATGCGGCATTGCCCGCATGGGGGCGCGGCGCCGCCCGCGCGCGGAGTTGCCCGCGCACGGGCGGGTGCGGGCACCGCCCGCCCGCATGCGGCATTGCCCGCATGGGGCGCGGCGCCGCCCGCGCGCGGAGTTGCCCGCGCGCGGGCGGGTGCGGCGCCGCACCCGCACGCGGCATTGTCCGCGTGCGGGTGCGGGCGCCGCCGCCCGCATGCGGCGCTGTCCGCATGCGGGCGCATGCGGCGCCGCCCGCATGCGGCGTTGCCCGCATGCTGGCGCCGCCCGCATGCGGCGCTTTCCGCAAGCGCGGCTCCGCGTGCGCCGGCTCCGGTGGTGTTGCCGACCCTTCTTCCTCCCGTTTCCAAGAAGGGGCCAAGAATTGACAAATAGAAACCTTAAATTAGGCTCACCTTGAATTCGTCGGCTAGATTAAACGAGGGAAGACTCGTCCCCTCCTGTGTGCCCGGTCCCAAGGCAGAGGATGTACGGTGTTCCTCCTCCTCCTTGATTGCTCCACCGGGTACTCTACGCCGATTGATAGCGGTAAGGAAGAATTGGGGAATGGAAAGTTTGGGAAATGGGTTTTCGTTTCTTTGGGGTTTCCTACGCAGGGGGGGGTTAAGGGGAGTTGTGGGGAGTGGCCGGTAGTTGGGGGAAGTGGTGGGAAGTTGGGGCGGTTAGTGGAAAGTTGTGGGGAAGTGGTGGGAAGTTGGGGCGGTTCGTGGGGAGTGGTACGACGGGAAAATGCGGGAGTGATTAAGGTGGCGGGAGCGGTTAAATTGGGGAATGGGAATGAACCCAGTTTAAGTTAAAACGGGCACAAGTCGGGTGCGAACCAGGGTCTGGTCCGTCTGAAAAGCCGCGTTAACCACCTGAACCGTTAGCTACCTTCCGGAATTTATTCCGGAAGATTCCGGCGTCGGAATTCAAAACCGATTTCGCCGCCGTTCTCCGTTTCGCGAGCCCTATTAACTAAAAATACCCGCGGACCCCGACGGTCTGTCCGGAAACAAGAAATTATTCGATCACCCTCCAGCCCCCGAAACGAAATACGGAATTAACGAAACCAAAAGTAGACCCTTAAAAATATTTTAAACCAGCGGCTACTACATTATTTAATCAGATATGTACGAAAAATAGACAATGAAAGATTCACATATCATATATCAATAGATTTCGAAATGTCAAAGTTCAAAGTTCACAAAAGTTAACAAGTTCAAAGTTTTGTCAGTTGTTGCTAGTCACTTGTTAGAAATATTACATGCTCAAATTGTGATGACCCGAATCCCTGTGGAGGAGTTTCGGCTTGGCCAGCAGCTCGTGGAGGCCTATATTGTGTGTCAGAGTTGGTTGTGCGCAAATCGGAGTCAAGATATGGACCGATCGCGGAAAATGGATCAGGAATACCTATTTAGGCATTTTCGTCAAGTGATAGAAGTGGTTTCGCGCAAAACGGAGACCGCGGTTGGATTCAGCGCGGAAAAACGTTCGAAAATGGCTATTTGGGATTTTTCTGGTGAAATCAGACGTCAAAAACGGATTCAATGCGCGAAAACACTAAAAACAGAGATTTTTGGATTTTTTTTAGACTTACTGGGCTCACGGGCTGATTTTTGCAGGTGGGCCAGTCCACAGCCCACCGCGCGTGCACCGGGT
Source organism: Tillandsia fasciculata (assembly GCA_029168755.2). Taxonomy (NCBI): domain Eukaryota; kingdom Viridiplantae; phylum Streptophyta; class Magnoliopsida; order Poales; family Bromeliaceae; genus Tillandsia; species Tillandsia fasciculata. The sequence goes on from JAQOTM010000416.1 coordinate 96,370, forward strand.
GCAGCGGGCCACGGCGTTGGACGCGTGGCGGCGACTGGTTGGGCGGGGCACTGTGCAGACACGCGGGGGTGGGCGGGAGGTGCGCGCATCGTACGGCGGGCAGCACGGGCCGCACGAGCGCGGGTCATGCGGTGTGCAGCGCGGGCCGCAGGCAGCCGTACGCGCGCATGCGCCAGGTGGCAGCCCGCGATTGGCGGGCGCCAGCCACACGCGCACGCAAGAGGGGGCCACGTGGCGCAGCCCGGTTGGCCGCGCCTGGCTGCTGCATGGGGCGGGCCATGTGTGTCACGCCTCGGGGTCGAACTGCGACCCCGGGCTCGCCAACAGATCCGCCGTCTGTACGGAAACTGCCGCACAGACATAGCGTCTAACCTGCAAAAGAGATCTATAGCTATACAAGTATCAGAGCTGAAAAAAAACTACACTACAAAAATAAAACAAAACTGCTGAAAACACTAAATAATAAAAGTCCAAATACAAGAGTCCACTAATAAAAATCCAAATACATACATCCACTAACTCTCAAAACATAAATACACTGTCACTGTCTGGTACAAAAGTGGAAACCAAAAATAGGGGTGACTCTACCTCTAACACGACAGACTCGGGTAGGATCTAGTCGGCCACGCCCTTACCTCGGTCTGAAGGCTCCGCACGAGCTGAACCTGGAACAGCCGCCTCAGGAACACCTGTCACCACAGCGGGTATGAGATCTACTGCAAAAGGCAGATCTCAGTGGGTACCGTCACCAAAAATCCACGGTATGCCCACTAAGTCCACTGGAGGCAAAAACAGATAGATAGATAGATAGATAGATAGATAGATAGATAAATAAATGCAAGCTGGAAGTAAAACTATCACTACATGCCTCAAGTGTGATGGTCAAAGGAAAAATCCATCTAAGAACATAAGATGCAACCACCCGCTCATGTCACCCAATCTCAACGACTGCCACATAGGGTCCAGTCAAGCCTGCGCCTGTCGTCTAGGAACGCACCTGCCCACTACCACACGTCCACATGAGGACGGGATTTACGTGGGGCGTCCTAACTGACTATCTCAATCTCACTCAAGTGACCCCATGGTAACTCGGCCAGGGGCATCATCGCATCAACGCATCCGGAGCGTAACCCGAGGGGAGCGACCCCACCGGTTATCAAGCGTGTCTCATCTATCTCAGCAAGCGGCACATGCAGGCTATAGTCCACGATCAATCAGATCGGAAAAACTCGAATGCTCAAATAACACTACTCACACTCATGTCTAAGTCGGAAAACATTCCTCGACTCAATCTGACAAGCCTCGCTAAAATCCCAAGACTTTAGTGGCCAACTTGGAAATCTGAGAACCTACAACATAACCCTGATGTACTCACAATGTGTAAAAACACCTTTAAAGACCAGTTTTGCATAAAAAGATTTTTCTCGATTTTTAAAACTGATCTAGGAGCAATAGTGATGCCAACTATACACAAAACAAGTGTCATGCAGTCTAAGGAGTGCACTAAAAATAATCCGGGGTTCCAACAAATATTTCAAAAATTCCCAGGCAACTAACAGATTAAATAATAGCAAAAATAGCACATTAGACATGATTAATTTGCATTCAGAGGCATTAAAGGGCATCCCGTAATTTTTGAAAGAAAATCCAACCCACCTGAGCTTTACAGAAAAATCCGCGCGCACACCAGCTCACCCAAAGCCAAACTACAGCACAAACTGAGCAACCAAGCTCCCTCGGCTTCGCGCGACGAAAACCCCCAATCTGTCCAAGTAGTACACTAAAAACTGCACTACAGGCTGCAAGCAAAGAGGAAAAAAATCCAAAATTAGGTAAGTACGGCCAAACTCGCGCAATTGCCGAGGAAAAACTGCCCGGCTGGCGAAAATGCCGCGCGCCGCGCGAAAAAACTGCATGTGCACATGCCGCGGCGCGCCGCCAAGCCGCTGCCAGTGCGGCTTCAGCGCGGCGCAGCCAGCTGGGCGGCGCCAAGCGCTACCGCTCGCAGCGAAGGAGCACGCCGCGCGGCACCAGGGCCAGCCGCGAGGCGCCAGCTAGCCTGCCTGCCGCGCGGCACTGGGCCTGCCGCGCGGCGCAGGGCCCTTGCCACGCGGCGTTTGGGCCGCCGCGCGGCGCCCCGCAGCGCTGCGCGCGGCCGCAGCGCTGAGCGCGCCCCGCGCGCAGCCCGCAGCGCGCCCGCAGCCGCAGCGCTGCACGCGTCCGCCCCCAGGCGCGGCGCCCAGGCGCCGCCCTGCTGCGCACTTGCGCCAGCCCGGCGCCTGCTGCGCGCGGCGCTCATGCGCGCCTGCGCAGCAGTTCGCGGCAGCCGCGCGCACGCCCTTGCGCGCGCGCGCGGCTCTCCCTGCTGCAGCCAAACACCTCGGACAACGGGTCCGGCGCCACCAAACCACCCAGCCGTAACAACCAAAGCGCAACAACAAAAGAGAAAAAAAAAAAAAAGAGAATTCCAAGGGCTCAAAAAAATCCATCCAACACAAGAAAAACTGCATAACAACCAACCTTGCCGACGCTCGACGCGCGCGGTCTGTTCGGCTCCACTCGGCAACAAGCAGGTGGTCCACCCCACAAGCACACTACACAAAGCTCCCACCTTCCTTCTTCTTCTTCTTCTTCTTCTTCTTCTTTTTCCCCCTTTTCTTCTTTCCTCTGTTTCACTCCACTTGCTCTGTTTACTTGGAGAAGATGAAGGTGAGGTGGCACGATTAAATTAAGGGAAGGCTAATTAAGTCAGTGTAAGGCAGCTGGCATAAAAAAAAAAATAAAAAAAAAAAAAACTAAAGTTAAAGAAGCCTAATTAAATCCAAAAAATCTCACTTACCTCCCTCCAATCCCTTCATCCCTCACTCTCTGCACACAAGCAGGATAATGCCCAATTAGCCAACTTAATTAATTAAATTAATAAAATAATCCAAAAAAAAGCCAACTCTAACTCACTTTTCGCCCTCGGGGCCTCCGCCGCAGTCCGAAACCTCCTGAACTCCGCTGTAATCTGAAAATGCACATAGCCACAGCTTTTCTCACCCAAAAAGCTCATCCGTGGAGTCGGTGTGCTCAATCCAAAAATCCGGTATTCTACACTCTCTCCCCCTTCAAAAGGTTTCGTCCTCGAAACCCGAAGAACTCAAATCTCAGGTAGGGGTCTCAAATAGATAGGGATAGGTACTCCTCAGCTCATCCTCGGGCTCCCAAGTGGCCTCTCTCTCATCATGATGGCTCCATAATACCTTCACATAAGGTATAACCCGATTGCGCAATTCTTTCGTCTCGCGAGCAAGAATTCGCATCGGGCGCTCCTGAAAGTGTAGCTCCTCATCCAACTCTAAGGAAGTGAAATCCAATATGTGCGAGGGATCATAAACATACCTCCTCAAGACGGATACATGAAACACATCATGAGTACCTGCCAACCGCGGCGGTAGCGCAACTCGATAGGCGACGGGTCCAATGCGCTCCAAAACCTCAAATGGTCCAATAAAACGCGGACTCAGCTTCCCGCGTACTCCAAAGCGACGTATCCCTCGAGAGGGTGAGACTTTCAGAAAAACATGGTCTCCCACCTGAAACTCCAAGTCTCGCCGCCTCCTATCGGCGTAGCTCCTCTGTCGGCTCTGTGCAGTCACTAAATGGCGCTGAATAACCTTAACCTTTTCCTCGACTTCCAAAAGCAAATCTGGCCCCAAAGTTTTCATTTCACCCACGTCACTCCAACATAAAGGCGATCGACATTTCCGTCCATACAATGCTTCGTAGGGCGCCATCTGAATGCTCGCCTGGAAGCTATTGTTATAGGCAAACTCCGCTAATCTCAAATGTCGATCCCAGCTGCCGCTAAAGCTCAGGACACAAGCTCTCAACATATCCTCCAGAGTCTGAATGGTCCGCTCGGACTGTTCGTCAGTCTGTGGGTGAAAGGCAGTGCTAAACTGAAGCTGGGTCCCCAAGGTCGTCTGCAAGCTCCTCCAAAACTGTGAAGTAAACCTCGGGTCCCTATCAGACACAATCGATGCTGGCACCCCGTGTAGCCTCACAATCTCGTCCAAGTATAACTGTGCTAATCTCTCCAGAGTCCAACTCGACTGTATCGGCAGAAAATGGGCTGATTTGGTCAATCTATCCACAATCACCCATATAGGATCAGCTCCACTCTGAGTCCTCGGCAATCCCACAATGAAATCCATAGTGACTCGGTCCTATTTCCATTCAGGTATTGGAAGGCTCTGTAACTTGCCAGCTGGAACCTGATGCTCAGCTTTAACTTGCTGACAAGTCAAACAATGGGCTACAAACCTTCCAATATCTCTCTTCATGCCATGCCACCAAAACTGTGCCCTCAAATCCCTATACATCTTAGTTCCTCCAGGGTGGCGGGCGTAAGGTGTATAGTGAGCCTCCCTCAGGATCAGCTCTCTGATATCCAAGTCCACGGGCACACAATAGCGGTCCCTGTACCTAAGTACTCCCGCTGCATCCACAGAAAAGTCCCCACCCTGTCCACGCTGAACCTGGTCTCTAATCCTCTCAAGATAAGGGTCCCCACACTGTATCTCTCTAATCCTGTCCAACAGAGTGGGCTGCAAGACCAAGGACATAAGTCTTGCAGAATCCCCAGGGGACACAACCTCGATATCTAATCGCCTCAACTGCTCCCTCAACGGCATCTGCTCAGTAATCAACAAGCTCAAGGACTGTCCTGATCGCCTACTCAAGGCGTCCGCGACCACATTGGTTTTGCCGGGATGATACTGTATGCTCAGATCGTAATCCTTTAACAGTTCTAACCACCGGCGTTGCCTTAAATTAAGCTCCTTCTGAGTAAACAAGTACTTCAGGCTTTTGTGGTCGGTGAATATCTCGCAGTGCTCGCCGTAGAGATAGTGTCGCCAAAGCTTCAGAGCAAAAACAACCGCAGCTAGTTCCAAATCGTGAGTAGGGTAATTCTTTTCATAATCCTTTAATTGCCGTGACGCATAAGCAATTACCCTATCACGCTGCATCAAAACACAACCTAAGCCGCTGTGGGAGGCATCACTGTAAACCGTAAATCCCTCTCCCATAACTGGCAATGCAAGGATCGGCGCTGAAATCAATCGAAGCTTCAACTCGTCGAAGCTCTGCTGGCACTGCTCAGTCCATACAAATCTCGTCCCCTTCCTGGTCAACCTGGTGAGGGGAGTAGAGAGCTTCGCAAAGCCCTCTACAAACCGACGGTAGTAGCCTGCTAGGCCCAAGAAGCTCCGAATCTCTGTCACCATCGTAGGTCTAGGCCAATCCCGAACTGCATCTATCTTCGTCGGGTCCACTGCCACTCCTGCGGCTGAAACAACATGGCCTAAGAATGAAACTTGCCGAAGCCAGAAAGCGCACTTCTTCAGCTTGGCATACAACTTCTTTTCTCTCAGAAGTTGCAGCACTATCCTCAAGTGCTCCTCGTGCTCAAAGTCGCTACGGGAATAAACCAAGATGTCATCGATGAAGACCACCACAAAACGGTCCAAGTACGGCTGGAACACTCGGTTCATCAGATCCATAAAAGCGGCAGGGGCATTCGCCAATCCAAAAGGCAGCACCGTGAACTCATAATGCCCGTACCGAGTCCTGAACGCCGTCTTGGATACATCCTCGGCCCTCACCCTCAGCTGGTGGTAACCGGACTGAAGATCTATCTTCGAGAAGACCGTAGCTCCCTAAATCTGATCAAATAAATCATCAATCCGAGGAAGGGGATACTTGTTCCTGACGGTCACTTTATTTAACTCCCGGTAGTCAACACAAAGCCTGAGTGACCCGTCTTTCTTCTTCACAAACAGGATCGGGGCTCCCCAAGGTGAAACACTTGGTCGAATAAACCCACGATCCAAGAGATCCTGTAACTGAGCCTTTAGCTCCCTCAACTCTGCAGGGGCCATCCTATAGGGTGCCTTAGAGATTGGTGTAGTTCCGGGAACTACATCAATCACAAACTCTATCTCTCGATCCGGCGGCATAGAAGATAGCTCAGGAGGAAACACATCTAGATACTCTCGGATGATAGGGATGTCCTCGAGCCCAGGCATCGCCGTAGGCACCTCTACAACAGTCGCTAAGAAAGCAGCACAACCACGACTCAACATCTGTCGTGCTCTAGCAGAAGAGATCGTCGCTGCAAACAGCGTACTCTGACAACCCCTATAAACAAACTCCTCCTGACCCGGCTCACGAAGGGTCACAGTCCTCTCTCTACAATCGATGGTAGCATAATACTGAGTCAACCAATCCATACCCAACACTACATCGAAATCCCGAAGCTGACGAAGGACCAAAAGATCAACAGGCAAAATCCAGGGTCCTAACTGCACTGGGCAGGACCGACAACACTCATCTACGTACAACACGTGATCATGAATCTGAACCTCATGAGCACAAACTAACGGTCCTATCTCAAGCCCATGCAAAGATGCAAATGCCCTACTGATGAATGAATGCGATGCTCCGGTATCAAATAAAGCTCGAGTACGAGTAGAGGAGATAAGAATGATACCTGCTACCACATGGCTCGCTTCCCCAGAATCCTCAACCTGAGCGGCATAGACTCGCCCGCTCGGAGGTGGTCTCCTATCTGACTGCCGCGATGAAGTGGCCCTATCTCCCTGGCCATAACCCGTCGAAGCTCCACCTGTCTGGAAAGGCGGAGGAGGAGCCGAAGCTGTCGATGCTACCGATGACCCCGCTCTAGGACAAAACCATGCTCTGTGCCCTGCCTGCCCACAACGGTAACACCTACCCTGCTGCTAATCACACTGCGGAGGTGTGTGGGGTTCGCCACAAATAACACATCCATCGGTGCGCCTCTACTGCTGCTGCTGCTGCTGTCTAGGCGGCCGGGAACCCCATGATCTCTGCCTCCCCTGAGACCCACGACCTCGAGGCTGGAATCGTGGTGGTCTCGACGGTCTCGGCCTGCTCGACTGACGAAAATCTGACGGCGCCGGGCGCTTCTCACCCGAACTAGTCCCAGGCGCCACCCCCCGCTCAGACATAACTACGGATCCTCTGTCGACCCACTGCGCGTGATCAATAGCTGCATCCAAAGTCTGCGCTCTATGCGAGTGTACAAGGGGATAAATATCCTTATGCAGGCCTCTCTCGAATAGCTCAACCTTCTGGGCCTCATCCCGAGCAACGTGGGGCACACTGCTCAAAAGCCGCTGAAACTCAAGGATGTAGTCTCGAAGGGGCCGATCCCCCTGCTGCAATCGTCGCAAATTCCCTTCTAGTTTCTGCTTTGCACTGTCGGGAAAATAAACCCCGAGCAGCAAATCTCGAAACTCTGCCCAAGTCAATAAAGGTACACCCGGCGGTCCCGCTGGACGAACACGACGCCACCAAGTCTCGGCGTCCTTCTCCAAAAAGTGCGTGGCCAAGTACACCTGATGCTTCTCCTTGATGAACAAGTTCTCAAATAACTTTTCCATCGCTGAAATCCAGTTCTCTGCCTCCCAAGGCTCTGCACTCTGCCCTGCGAATCGCGGAGGATGAAACTGGCTGATGTAGGATAGTCGATCGGTGAGCTCTCTCTGCTCTGACTCTGTCAACGGGGCGATCTGAGACGAGGTCGACGATGTCGCGACTGGAGGTGCTGCTGGTGGTGATGCAGGAGATGTCCTCTGCTCAAGCAACCTCATCATACGCTCCATATTTTTCTCCTGGCGCTTGGCCGCCTCCTCCTGGCGCCGCAACACCTCTGACATCTAGGCCACCTGGGCCCGTAGCTCCTGGACCTCGCCCTGTGCGGCCACCTGCTGCTCGGGCTCGTCATCAGACGCGGAATGCACCCTCGTCGTCGCGCGACGTCTCGGAGGCATCGCAGGCAACTGCAACAAAGAAACAAAGTGTAAGAGAACAGAAATCTCTCGACCCAGTCAAGCGAAAGTCTAAAACATGTCACTCATTCTAAAGCATTATGTTGTCTGCAGCCAACATAACCACTTTAGAGAATAAACATGTTAAGTTACTCGCCCCAATCCCCTGGGAGAGTTACAAACTCAATCAGGACTCTCGCTACAGTCACATCTCTCACGACAGTCATCCTACTGTCCAACCAATAGCCTAGGGTCTCTAAGTCCTCAACGACCTATACACCTAGGCTCTGATACCACCTAAATCTGTCACGCCCCGGGGTCGAACTGCGACTCCGGGCTCGCCAACAGATCCGCCGTCTATACGGAAATTGTCGCACAGACGTAGCGTCTAACCTGCAAAAGAGATCTATAGCTATACAAGTATCAGAGCTGAAAAGAAACTACACTACAGAAATAAAACAGAACTGCTGAAAACACTAAATAATAAAAGTCCAAATACAAGAGTCCACTAATAAAAATCCAAATACATACATCCACTAACTCTCAAAACATAAATACACTGTCAGACAAAAGTGGAAACCAAAAATAGGGGTGACTCTACCTCTAACACGACAGACTCGGGTAGGATCTAGTCGGCCACGCCCTTACCCCGGTCTGAAGGCTCCGCACGAGCTGAACCTGGAACAGCCGCCTCAGGAACACCTGTCACCATAGCGGGTCTGAGATCTACTGCAAAAGGCAGATCTCAGTGGGTACCATCACCAAAAATCCACGGTATGCCCACTAAGTCCACTGGAGGCAAAAACAGATAGATAGATAGATAGATAGATAGATAGATAGATAGATAGATAAATGCAAGCTGGAAGTAAAACTATCACTACATGCCTCAAGTGTGATGCTCAAAGGAAAAATCCATCTAAGAACATAAGATGCAACCACCCGCTCATGTCACCCAATCTCAACGACTGCCACATAGGGTCCAGTCAAGCCTGCGCCCGTCGTCTAGGAACGCACCTGCCCACTACCACACATCCACATGAGGACGGGATTTACGTGGGGCGTCCTAACTGACTATCTCAATCTCACTCAAGTGACCCCATGGTAACTCGGCCAGGGGCATCATCGCATCAACGCATCCGGAGCGTAACCCGAGGGGAGCGACCCCACTGGGTATCAAGCGTGTCTCATCTGTCTCAGCAAGCGGCACATGCAGGCTATAGTCCACGATCAATCAGATCGAAAAAACTCGAATGCTCAAATAACACTACTCACACTCATGTCTAAGTCGGAAAACATCCCTCGACTCAATCTGACAAGCCTCGCTAAAATCCCAAGACTCTAGTGCCCAACTAGGAAATCTGAGAACCCACAACATAACCCTGATGTACTCACAATGTGTAAAAACACCTTTAAAGACCAATTTTGCATAAAAAGATTTTTTCCGATTTTTAAAACTGATCTAGGAGCAATAGTGATGCCAACTATACACAAAACAAGTGTCATGCAGTCTAAGGAGTGCACTAAAAATAATCCGGGGTTCCAACGAATTTTTCAAAAATTCCCAGGCAACTAACAGATTAAATAATAGCAAAAATAGCACATTAGACATGATTAATTTGCATTCAAAGCATTAAAGGGCATCCCGTAATTTTTGAAAGAAAATCCAACCCACCTGAGGTTTACAGAAAAATTCGCGCGCACACCGGCTCACCCAAAGCCAAACTACAGCACAAACTGAGCAACCAAGCTCCCTCGGCTTCGCGCGATGAAAACCCCCAATCTGTCCAAGTAGTACACTAAAAACTGCACTACAGGCTGCAAGCAAAGAGGAAAAAATCCAAAATTAGGTAAGCACGGCCAAAACCGCGTGATTGCCAAGGAAAAACTGCCCGGCCGGCGAAAACGCCGCGCGCCGCGCGAAAAAACTGCATGTGCACATGCCGCAGCGCGCCGCCAAGCCGCTGCCAGTGCGGCTTTAGCGCGGCGCAGCCAACTGCGCGGCGCCAAGCGCTGCTGCACGCAGCGAAGGCGCACGCCGCGCGGCACCATGGCCAGCCGCGCGGCGCCAGCCAGCCTGCCTGCCGCGCGGCGCAGGGCCTGCCGCGCGGCGCAGGGCCCTTGCCGCGTGGCGTTTGGGCCGCCGCGCGGCGCTAGGGCCTGCCGCGCAGCCCGTGCGCGGCCTGCAGCGCTGCGCGCGCGCGCGGCTCTCCCTGCTGCAGCCAAACACCTCGGACAACGAGTCCGGCGCCACCAAACCACCCAGCCGCAACAACCCAAGCGCAACAACAAAAGAGAAAAAAAAAAAGAGAATTCCAAGGGCTCAAAAAAATCCATCCAACACAAGAAAAACTGCATAACAACCAACCTTGCCGACGCTCGACGCGTGCGCTCCGTTCGGCTCCACTTGGCAGCAAGCAGGTGGTCCACCCCACAAGCACACTACACAAAGCTCCCACCTTCCTTCTTCTTCTTCTTCTTCTTTTTCCCCCTTTTCTTCTTTCCTCTGTTTCACTCCACTTACTCTGTTTACTTGGAGAAGATGAAGGTGAGGTGGCACGATTAAATTAAGGGAAGGCTAATTAAGTCAGTGTAAGGCAGCTGGCATAAATAAAAATAAATAAATAAATTAAAGTTAAAGAAGCCTAATTAAGTCCAAAAAATCTCACTTACCTCCCTCCAATCCCTTCATCCCTCACTCTCTGCACACAAGCAGGATAAAGCCCAATTAGCCAACTTAATTAATTAAATTAATAAAATAATCCAAAAAAAGCCAACTCTAACTCACTTTTCGCCCTCGGTGCCTCCGCCGCAGTCCGAAACCTCCCGAACTCCGCTGTAATCTGAAAATACACATGCCCACAGCTTTTCTCACCCAAAAAGCTCATCCGTGAAGTCGGTGTGCTCAATCCAAAAATTCGGTATTCTACACTGTGGCGCGCCCGAATGAATCCGAGCGCAGCCTTGGTGTTTCCTATTCGGCGCCCGATTGCTCCGGGCGCCCGAAAACGTAACCCAAAGCCCCTCTTTTTTGGATTTTTGCCTATAAATAGGCCTTGGTTTCCTCTCTTTTCGGGTTTTTTGGAAACCCTTTTGTTGTCCCTGTGACGCCCCACTTCCCAGGGGGTCACCCATCCTTGAACTACTCTAGCTCTAGCACGCTTAACTCTCATGTTCCTCTTGGATCTTGCTACCATCCAAAATGCTATAGCAGGGTTAGAGATTTAGTCCTATTATATTATTTATATAGAGGACTAATCCAAATTCTGGGGGTGTTACATTCTTCCCCCCTTTTAAGCCCTGACGTCCACGTCAGGCTCAAGCACACTCACAAGCATCAGGCGATGTGAGACTCGTCTCGCTAGCCTTAGCCGACCTTGTGGGGAGCTGCACTCCACCCACAACGGTCATTAGCCGGGGAGCCTCGCTCTACCCGCTATATAACCCTGGCTCAGCCGAGACTCATCTCACATTTCCGGCTGGTGAATGGGTCTGATACCAACTGTGAAGTCGAGGCTTCCCCGAAACCGGTCCTCTAACGACGAACAATGCCCGGAAAACCCCGAATCGACCTGGGGCTTCCGCGTTGATCCGAATCAACCCGAACTCAACTGTAATCCAATATGGAACACGCTCGAGACGATATCTCCACACCATGCCAACTTGTGAGGTCGGTGCGCTATCCGAATTCCCGGTATTCTACACTCTCCCCTCCTTTAAAAGGGTTTCGTCCTCGAAACCAGAATAAATCATAACTCAGGAGGGGGTCTCGATCAAAAGGGATTGGAGAGTAGGATATAGGTCATTGGGGACTTAGAAACCCTAGGCTTGTGGGTTGGAATTTCTTTGAGATTTATGGAATGCCCTCTAATGCTCCTGTAAGCATATTGATCATGTTAGCTTAATTATTGTATATTGATAAATCTGATGGTTGCCTAGAAAATTGTAGAAAGACTTTTATGAGCCCCTGACATTTTTTAGTATGATCTAGAGGGTATTTGACACTAGACTGCTTATTCTTTTGAGATTCGGGTTGCATCTGGACCTTCATAATATTTTAGTACCCCGTTTTAAGTAAAACTCGGTTTTAAAAGGGTTTTTAATTATTGAGAACATTATGAATGGTCCAGATTGTTCGTGTTGCATGAGAACTCGTGTCAGAGGGCCGAGTATATTTTTAGAGCATCATGTGTCGAGTTCCTAGTGTCGTGAGAGAGTTTTTCTCCCTTGTAGGGATGATTCTAGATCTTGGGTTGTGTTTTCCGGATTCAGATATGGAGATGGTTCTCCGTCCTAGCTTTGAGAGTTTTGGGGTTCTGGCAGATCGAGTCGTGGAGGTTTCCCGACTTAGCCATGGGTTATGCATTATCAGATTGAGTCGTCGAGGTTTCTCCGACATAGCTTTGAGATTGTTGGGCATTTTCTGATTTAGTCGTAGAGTCCTTCTCCGACCGAGTTATGCTAGTTGAGCATTGAGTTCCGATCTGATTGATCGTGGATCATAGCCTGCATGTGCCGCTTATGAGACAGTGAGACAGATGTGATACTTGAGTTCGGTGGGGTCGCTCCCCTCGAGCTACGCCCCGGGTGCGATGATGATACCGAGCCTGACGAGGCTGCGTGTTGATGATGAGATGATGATGCGCCTAGTTCATATACTAGTGGTCGCTTGATACCCCTGGCCGAGTTACCATGGGGTCACTTTGTGCGAGATTGAGATAGTCAGTTTAGGACGCCCCACGTAAATCCCGTCCTCTTGTGGATGCGTAGTAGTGGGCAGGTGCGTTCCTAGATGACAGGCGCAGGCTGGACTGAGCCAGTTTTGGCAGTCTTTGAGATTTGGGGTGATATGAGCGGGTGGTTACATATTATGTTCATAGATGGGTTCATTCCTTTGAGCATTGGTACTGAGGCATCTTAGCAGTAGAGGGTGTATGCATATCATATTATTGGTAGAGTTTCTCAAGCTTTATGATTGATCCTCAGCATGTTTTTGGGTTATCGCCACTGTGTTAGTGGCAGTTGTTTACTTGTTTTAGCTGAGAGACTTTGTATTGAGGTTTTATTTTTACCAGATGTTCAGTAGATTTCTGTAGCTATTAGTTCTTTTTCATCTCTGATACCAACTGTGACGCCCCACTTCCCAGGGGGTCACCCATCCTAGAACTACTCTAGCTCTAGCACGCTTAACTCTCATGTTCCTCTTGGATCTTGCTACCATCCAAAATGCTATAGCCGGGTTAGAGATTTAGTCCTATTATATCATTTATATAGAGGACTAATCCAAATTCTGGGGGTGTTACAGTCCCCTTTGGCAGAGGCACTCTTCCTCATGTCCACCATCTTTCGAAGGAGTCCTGGTATTTTTGGAGGCCGCGACATCAACGGATGCGGCGCGCTTCGACGCTTCTCCGATTATGGCTCCTACCGTCGCATTTCAGTCCACAAGGCCTCCTGGATCACCCCAATGGAGTTTTGGGCCGATTTTTGTGGCAGCATGTTCAAGAGAGGTACGCTTTCGATTTCCTTGTGGATTACTTCGCTCTATTTTGAGTTTTTGGTGGTGTACCCGAGGTACCTTTTGACCCCTTGTACTGCTGCGATGTTTGGGACAGTGGTGGAGTATTGTTGAGATTTCTTGGTCTGCGGGCATCGTATCAAGGCGTGTGAGGACTCGATCGGCATCTATGCTTTGAGAGGAACGCGATCGTATTTTTATCGGATTTTTCAGAGGACTCTTCGAAGGTGATATTTAAGCTTCTTCGTGACTGATTTCTATAGATTTGCGAGTTGTAGATTGACTGGCTTACCGCAATGTTCTATTTGTATCTTGGCCTACAGGTGTCGGAACGAGGAGTATAAATACTCAATTTGCATCTACTCGTCACGAGGATCGCAGCAGTGATTTTTATGGATTTTTTTAGGACCGTACGTAGGTGAAAAATCTCCTTTTTTCTGTGCTGGATTGTAAAAATAGCAAGTGCTGTTTTTGGGGTGTGTTTGTGGTGTCGTTTGATTGTTGGCTGTGATGTTGGTTGGAGCAGAGGCTTGTGCGACCAAGTACCGAGAGTGCGGTTTCGGCAAATTTTGATAGCGAGTGGCTACGCACTTCACCAACTTCAGCTTTGCCTGCAGAAAGTGTTTCAAGTGGGTTGCTTCGTCTCCAGAACCGATGGACGGTTCTCTAATTCTATCTAATAGAATATTTGCATATTAGTGTACCCATGTATGTGATGGAGAGGTAAGCTTAGTATCAGTATTTATTTGAGAATCGCATGAGTAGTATCCATATTATGTTTTATGAGAATTGCAATAGTGGATGTCATGATGATGATTAATAGAAGCTTACCTTTGGGAATATTGCCCCTTTTGATTGATAGCATGCATGTTTAAATGTACAATCTCTAGGATCGAGATGTAAGCATGAGGAATGGCCAAAATCATGTAAATTGACATACTATAGTAGTGATATATTAGCATGCCATGTTAGCACATAGTCTTTTATGAGATTTGATTACTCGATGGGGTAGGATGACATATCTATGTGCGGGTATCGCTTTGATGATTTATGATGGACCATGGATTATGGATAGGTGTAGTTGATTAGTGATTTTGGCATGTGGTTATACCTATGTGGAGCTAATATTTGTTATACTCTCTTTTATCTTCCTTGAGGACAGATGTATGTTTGTATGGATATGTAGATAGGCCATCTTTTGTCGCTACACTATCATGTTGGGACTTAACTTAGGAGAAACCATCTTTGCTTCTTTTCTCCTTTTTAGTCAATCATGTGGTTCATGTTGCTCGGGTTCGAGCAGGGGTTTGGGATAGTGTAGTCGAGACTTTGAGTCCGGGACAGGTTGGACTTGATTGTGGGTTGTGGGGTGTTGCGGCAACCGCAGATATTAGGCGGTTGACCGGATGTTGGTTGTTGTACTAGATTGTGGATTGTGGGGTGTTGCGGCAACCGCGAACATTCGGCGGTTGACCGGATGTTTACTTGTGCATCAGATTGGGGATCAGATTTCTCTAGTGGATGGAGTTTCCTACTTATTGTGTACTTTTGCATCAGATTGGGATTGGGTTCCTTTAATGGATGGATTTTTTCACTAATCAGAGTCGTGATCCAGTCTTGCTATTTTGAGATACTAGACAGAGATACTTGACATGGGTTATGTGATGACCCGGATCTCCGCAGAGCTTTTGCTGGGTGATCAGCGACTTCTGGAGGCTTATTCGGTGTGATGGAGGTGCTTGTGCGCAAATCGAACCTCAGGATTAGACCAAGCACGAAATTTGGATTAAGAATACCTTTCCGGATGCCTTCAACAAATTTTAGAAGCGGAATTTGGCAAAACAGACCTCGGATTTGGATTCAGCGCACCGAGTGTGGCGCACGGTGGACCCGCCAGGCCACGTGTCGCTCGCCCATTGGCGGGCGCAGCGACCCGGGTGGCCCGACGCGGACTGCGGCGCGTGCACCTCGCCGTGGACCGCGTCGCCACGCGGCACGCCGCGATTTGCGGGCGCGCGTGCACCGGGCGCGCAGGGCGCGGAGCGGGTGACATGGCATGCTGAGGAAGATTCGGGCGCACACAGTGTTGGGTCGGGCCGGATTCGGGCGCCCGAATCCTGCGCCCGAATCCGGATCCTGTTGTGTGTGGACCTTGGGCTATAAATAGCCCCTTTTTGCTGTTCTTTGGGCCTTTTCCCGAGCTCTTCTTGGGTTGAGGCCTTAAGCAATGTTGTTCCTCACTTTGTCCTCTACTTATTGATGGATTCCCAGAATTTTTGGAGGCCGCAGCATCGGCGTTTTCTGCGACGCGACGCACTTCGACGCTCCTTCGTTTGTGGCTTCTACCGTCACATTTCAGTGCATGAGGCCCCTTGGATCACCCCGATAGATTTTTGAGCTGATTTTTGTGGCAGCGCGTTCACGAGAGGTACGTCTTCGATTTCTGTGTTGATTACTTCACTTCGTTTTGAGTTTTTGGTGGTGTTCCAGAGGTACCTTTTGACCCCTTGAACTGCTGCGATGTTTGGGACAGCGGTGGAGTATTGTTGGGATTTCTCGGCCTACGGGCATCGGATCGGAGAGTATGAGGACTCGATTGGCATCTACGCTTTGAGAGAAACGCGACCATATTTTTATCGGATTTTTCTAAGATCGTTTTAAAGGTGATATTTTAGCTTCTTCGTGACTGATTTCTGCAGATTTGCTAGTTGTGGATTGATTGACTTTCCGCGGTGTTCTATCTATATCTTGGACTACCGGTGTCGGAACGAGGAGTATAAATACTCAATTTGCATCTACTCGTCGCGAGTATCACAGCCGTGATTTTTTTGGATTTTTCTAAGGACTGTACGCAGGTGAAAGATCCCCTTCTTTGTGCTGGTTGGTAAAAACAGCAAGTGCTGTTTGGGTGTTGTTGGGGGTATTGATTGTGTTGTTGGTTGTGTTGTTGGTTGTGTTGTTAGTTGGAGCAGAGGCTTGTGCGACTGTGTAACGAGGGTGCGGTTTCAACGGATTTTGTTAGTGACTACACACTTCACCGACTTCAGTTTTGCCTGCGGAAAGCGATTCAGGTGGGTTGCTTCGTCTTCAGAACCGGTGGACGGTTCTCTAGTTCTATATGTTAGAATGCATGCATATTTAGGGTACAATTTATGTGATTGAGGGGTAAGCTTAGTAATGATGATTGTATAAAGAATTACAAGATTAATATCCATGTTGATGATTAGTGAAAGCTTACCTAAGGGAATGTTACCCTATGTGATTATTAGCATGCCATGTTAGCACATAGCCTTTTATGGGATTTGATTATGCGATGGGGCAGGATTATGTATCTATGTGCGGATATCACCTGAAATGATTTCTTATGAATCATGGATTATGAACAGGTGTAGTGGATTAGTGATTTTAGGCATGTTGGTTATACCCTTGTGGAGCTATTATGTGTTTTACTCCCTTTCATCTTCTTGAGGACAATGCATGCTTGTATGGACATCTAGATAGGCCATCTTTTACTGCTACACTATCATGTTGGAACTTGACTTAGGAGAAACCAAGTTTGCTTCCTTTCTCCTTATTCGTTAGTCAGGTGATTCATGTTGCTCGGGTTCGAGCAGGGGTTTGGGATAGTGTAGTCGAGACTTTGTGTCTGGGACAGGTTGGATTTGATTATGGGTTGTGGGTGTTCTGGCAACCGCGGATATTGGGCGGTTGACCGAATGTTGGTTGTTGTACCAGATTGTGGACTTGTGGGGTATTGCGGCGACCGCGGACATTGGGCGGTTGACCGTATGTTTACTTGTGCATCAGATTGGGGATCGAGTTTTCTTTAGTGGATGGATTTTCCCACTTCGATCAGAGTCCTGATCCAGTCCTGCTATATCGTGATACTTGTTACAGAGATACTTTACTCGTGTGGGTCACTCCCCTCGAGTGCCACTCCGGATGTAGGCTTATGACCGAGCCATGTGTGCCGGTTTGTTACTTATAATAGGATTCGTGCCATGTGTGCCAATCCCGCGGGTTCGAGCCATGTGTGCCAATCCCGCTACTGAGTTCCTGAGTTCGACAGCAGAGTAGTCAGTGTAGTAACCCAGATTCCCGTGTAGCTTTCCCCCTGTTTCGGGGTGTTGAACACCTGTTATTGGTGTGTCGGGACCACGACAGGTTAAAGGGATGTGTTGGATGGACTCAGAGAGGGTTTGGGTTAGAGCCTATCTTTCGGCTGTGTTTGCCGAATTTTAGAAGTGGTATCAGGCTGATTGGAGGCCGTATCTGGATACAGCACGGAAAAACGCTTGAAAACGGCAATTTACCTGTATTTTTTTGAGTCCGGACGCCCAAAAACGGACACCCGAAAGTTTTCTGTACAAAATGGTGCACTGGAGGGAGCCGTGGACCTGCCTATGACACGTGGCAGCACGGGATTCGCCGGCGCATGGTGTCTGGTCAACAGAGTATTGGCGCTAGTGCACGGTGGACCTGCGGGGACACATGGCAACTGCCCATTGGCGGGTCTACGCCCGCGGTCCACGGGGCAGCGCGGCTGGGGCATTGACCGGGGCGCGCCACATGGCGTCCCCGAATTGGACGGCCCATGCACGCGCGAGTGCGCGCCTGCGGCTGTACGCACGCGGGCGCAGGCGGCGCAGGCGCGCAGGCGGCACGCAGGTGCTGGCTAGCGTGCCGGGCGGGGCAGCGCACGCGACGCCACGTGGCGCCGCGCCAGCAGTTGGCGCTGAGCCGTGATGGGGACACGTGGCGGCGCCCGATTCACGGGCGTCGCTGTCCGCTGTTTTGCGGACACGTGTCACGCCCAAGATTTTTCCGGTGGGGGCTGGGCCGGGCTGCGGGCCGCACAATGCGGGCCTGAATGATTCGAGCGCCCGGTTTCAGGGACATAATTGGAATTTCTCCAATAGTTGTTTTGGGCCTATAAATACCTCCACCTCTCTCTTTCTCTCCTTTTTCGAAGCTTAGAGAGAGAATGGGAGGGAGTGCTCTATACGAAAGTTGTTCCTCTTGTTGTTTTTGATCAAGTGGTGGATCCCCAGAATTTTTGGAGGCTTGACAGCGGCGATCTCGATTTTACAGTGCGCCTCGACTTTTCTCCATTTCGACCCATTTCTGTCGCATCTCAGTCGACATTTTCCTATGCACAAACCAGGAGGAATATTTGGGCGATTTCTTTGACAGCACGTTCTTAAGAGGTAAGGCTTCGATTTTTATGTTGACCACTTCGCCCCATTTTGCACTTTTGGCACGGTTCCTGAGGCATTTTTGACCCTTCTTTTTCTGTGATGAATTCTGGACAGCACCGGCTTGTTCGATTTATATCTTGGCCTAGGAGCATTTGATCAAGGCATAAAGTACTTGATTTTTATCTAGTCGTCGCAAGGAACGCAATCGTATTTTTTTTGAATTTTTCGGACACTGTACAGAGGTGAAAACTCCTCTTTTTCCAAGCTGTTGGGAAAAACAGCAAATGCTGTATTTTGGATTTTGTGTTTACACCGGGTGCGTTGTTCTGTACAGTTGTGCATTATTTTCGGCAAGTTGCGGGGTTAGAGGACTGTGGACAGTGAGGAGGCTATTTGAGTATGGATTGCGCTTTTCGAGGTGGGTGGTTGTTGCTTACCTCACTTTTGACTATCTCACTAGAAGTATTAGAGATCTCCTATTTTAAAAGTGACAATCGATACTCTAATTGAGAATTGCATGTGTAGACCCCACAAATTATGTGACACCTCATCTATGTTAAATTTGGGACAAATGTTATATCATAATCTCGCATGCAAAATGACTTATCATGTTGGAACATTAAAATCATCCTTTTTAAATAAATATCAGACACTTTTTTACAGTTTTAAAAGAGGACATTTGCAGGCTTGTATGGACACCTAGTTAGGCCACTATTTATTGCTACACTATCATATTGGAACTTGACTTAGGAGAAACCATGTTTAGTTGTTCTCCTTTTTATTCAGATGTATGTTGCTCGAGTTAGAGCAGGGGTTTGGGACAGTGTAGCTGAGGCCATTGAGTCTGGGATAGGTTAGACTCAATTACGGATTGTGGGGCATTGTGGTAACCGCGGATATTAGGCGGTTAGCCAGATGTTGATTACTTTATCAGATTTTGGACTTATGGGGTACTGCGGCAACCGCGGACATTGGGCGGTTGACCGGATGTTTATTATTACACCAGATTGGGGATCGGATTTTCATTAGTGGATGGAGTTTCCCACTTTGATCATAGTCGTGATCTAGTCCTGCTATATTATGATACCTGTGACAGTGATACTTTACTCGTGTGGGTCACTCCCATCGAGTGCCACTCCGGAGTAGGCAGTTGACATATTGGCCAGTGAGTGCCAGACCTGTTGGCCAGTGAGTGCCAGATAGTGAGCATCGGTCAGTGAGTATCAATTGGTTAGCAGATACTTGAGACAGCAGAGCAGGCAGTACTAGTTTTTACTGGTGGCTAGATTGGGTTTATTTGGACAGATACTATTTCCTGATGCATCCATACAGTCATTTCTTTCGATATTGCATTTAGAGGCATAGTAGTGATAGTTTCCTTTTATCAGTAGCCTTTATAGCTTACTACTGTTCTTTCGCTTTTTGCCTCTAGTAGTCCTAGTGGGTCCATCAGAGTGTGAGGCTTTACCCACTAGGGAAGGCTACTGGTTTATCTAGTAGTTCTCATCTCTATAGTTATTTTCTGTCCTTCCCCTTTGTTTTGCAGAGCCGTCTGCGGGAGCTGCTGGGCCATCAGCAGCGGATCGAGGTAAGAGAATAGCGGACTAGCTAGATCGTCTGCTCCGACCGTGAGAGTAGCTGAACTTTTATTGTACCCCCTTTTTGTATCTCAGGCTGTAGCACTTTACTTTTGGGTCTGGCTTTTGCCAGCTGGTTGTATTTATTTCAGTGAGCTGGAAGTTTATTGTATTATTACAGCTTGTATCATATTTCCAGTCTGAGATTATTATGTAGTTCTTTTTAGTTCAGCTCTGTATTATGATCTTTTATTGTATATCTTATATCTGAGCAGGTTACCAGTGCTTCATGTACGCGGGAAATTCCGTGTGCACGGCGGATATGTAGACGGGCCCGAGTTCTAGTTTACACCCGGGGCATGACAGGCAGTGCCAGTTTTTACTGGTCCATTGATTGGGTTTATTCAGACAGATACTTTTGTTGTTGCACTCTTGCTTGGGGGCTGAGTGGAGTCTGGTAGTTGTGATTAGACCAGTGATAGTGTTGTCGGGAACCGTTTGGGTTGGCGGTGGTCCCGGGTCGTTGTGAGTACTTTGACCGTTGTGTGAGATGTTTGACGATCTCTATCCGTTCTAAGAGAGAGCATGGATTTCGACTATAGCCTGCATGTGCCATTATTCGATAGCAAGTTAGTCCGATTCGACTCCCTACGTTGATATACTAGGGAGGCGCAGGCTTCACTGGACCAGATGTGGCAGTCAGCTCGATTGGGTCCATTGTGCACCTCGTGTGCGAGTGGTTGCATACCTTTCATTGGGTTTTCCCCTTTTGAGCATTTAGTTAGAGGCATGGTAGCTGTAGAGTATCTCCAGCTTTCTTGTTCAGCTTTTTTTTACTGCATGGTTATCTTACGCCTCTAGTAGACTTAGTGGGCAAATCGTCGGGCCTGGTGGCGGTACCCACTGAGAACTCCCTTTTTGGTGTAGTTTTCACACCCGTTGGGGGATTTCCCCCTCCTCTTTCTTTTCTCTCCTTTGTTTTGCAGAGTCTTCGCTGGTGTTGCTGATTTTGCGGTTGCTGTTCGAGGCGAGGGAGTCGCGAGCTAGATCCCTACCTATCTTTAGAGAGTAGCTGTACCCCCACATTGGAGATTTGTAGTACAGCCAGTAGATTATTTTGTTTCCACTTTTGAGAGATTATTGTAGTGAGGATATGACTTGCACTGAGAGCCTATACACTAATGTATTATTTCAGTTTACCTTCATGTTGAGTTCTGGGTTATTGTATCAGAGGATTTATGTATATGATCATATTTGGGAGATGGACATTGTATCATTATTTCCAGTTGTACAGATGGTTGGATTTTAGTTTTACAGCAGTTTTTTTTTATAGCTCTGATTTCTGTTTAGCTAGAGTACCTTCTCTTGCAGGTTGGACGCTTCGCCTATGCGGGGTTTTGTATAGGCGGCGGATTTGTTGGCGAGCCCAGGTCGCAGTTTCGACCTCGGGGCGTGACAGGTTACTTATTTACTCGAGCGGGTCGATCCCCTCGAGTGCCACTCCGGAGTAGGCGATTTACACATTGGCCAGTGAGTACCAGATAGTGAGTGCCGGTCAGTGAGTGCCGATCAGTTAGCAGATACTTGACACAGTTTGAGCAGGCAGTGCCAGTTTTACTGGCCCATTGATTGGGTTTATTTCAGGCAGATACTTTTATTGTTGCACTCGTGCCTGGGGGCTGAGTGGAGTCTAGTAGCTGTGATTAGACCAGTGCCAGTGTTGTTGGGAGCCGTTTGGGTTGACGGTGGTCTCGTGTCGTTGAGAGTACTTCGGCCGTTGTGCGAGATGCTTGAGGATCTTGAGTCTATCCGTTCTGAGAGAGAGCGTGGATTTCGACTGTAGCCTGCATATGCCACTATTCGATAGCAAGCTAGTCCGATTGGACACCTTATGTTGATGCACTAGGGAGGCGCAGGCTTGACTGGACAAGAGGTGGCAGTCAGCTCGATTAGGTCGATTGATCACCTTGTGTGCGAGTGGTTGCATATCTTTCATCGATTTTTCCCATTGAGGATTTAGATAGAGGCATGGTAGCTATTGAGTATCACCAGCTTTTCTTTTCAGTCTTTACTGCATCGTTATCTTATGCCTCTATTAGACTTAGTGGGCAGACCGTCAGGCTTGGTGGCGGTACCCACTGAGAACTACCTGTTGGTGTAGTTCTCACACCCGTTGGGGGTTCTCCACCTTCTCTTTTTCTTTCCTCTCCTTTGTTTTGCAGAGTCATTGCGGGTGTTGCTGATTCTCCTGTTGCTGTTCGAGGCGAGGGAGTCACGAGCTAGATCCCTTCCTGTCTTTGGAGAGCAGCTGTACCCCCACATTGGAGATTTGTAGTACAGTCAGTACATTAGTTTTATTTTCACTTTTGAGAGACTATTGTATTGTGAGGATCTGACTTGTACTGAGAGCTTGTACACTGATGTATTATTTCAGTTTAACTCCCTGTAGAGTTCTGGGTTATTGTATCAGAGCATTTTGTATATGATCAGATTTGGGAGATGGATATTGGATCATTATTTCTAGTTGTACAGTGGTTGAATTTTAGGTTTATAGCAGTTTTCTTTATAGCTTTGATATCCGTTTATCTATAGTACCTTTTTCTACAGGTTGGACGCTTCGCCCGGGACGCTTCGCCCGGGTTTTCTATAGGCATCGGATCTGTGAGCGAGCCCCGGTCGCAGTTTCGACCCCGGGGCGTGACACAAATAGTTAGTCAAATAGTTAGTGTCACGCCTCGGGGTCGAAACTGCGACCCGGCGCCCAATAGATCCGCCGTCTGTGCGGAAACTGCCGCATAGACGAAGCGTCAACCCTGCAAGTCAGATCTATAGCTAAAAACATGTATCAGAGCTGAAACTAAAAAACCAAAAGCTATAGAAATCAACTGAACATCCAGATAAATGAAAGTCCTCAATACATAGTCTGAAAGCTATGAAAAAAAATAATACAATCCTCACAAGTCTCTCAGAATGTCCTGTACAAAAGTGGAGTCATAAAATAAAAACGGGTACATCTACCTCTGACTCTCAATGCTGGTAAGGAGCTAATCTGCCACGTCCTCACCTCGATCTGCTGACTCCGTGCGAACCAAGCCGGAACAGCTACCTCAACCTGTCACCGCAGCGGGTGTGAGATCTACTGCAGAAGGCAGATCTCAGTGGGTACCGTCCCAATATCCACGGTATGCCCACTAAGTCTACCGGAGGCACAAAAGATAGGTATGCAGATAGATAGATAAATAACGGGTAAGCTGAAAGAAAGCTACAGCTAAAACATGTCCCAATCATAATGCTCAAAAGGAAACTCTATCATAAGCATACTATGCATACTCTCGCTACTGCTAAAATACCTCAATATCAATGCTCAAAGGAAAAACCATCTAAGAACAAGCTAAGCAACACTCGCACACAAGGTGCTCTCAAAACCCAAATCTCAATGACTGTCCAAAACTGGCAACGTCGAGCCCGTGCCTGTCGTCTAAGAACGCACCTGCCCACTCCACGTGGGGCGTCCTACTGACCACTATGGACGCACCTGCCCACTGCGTGTGGGGCGTCCTACGCACCTATCCACTGCGTTTGGAGCGTACTACGCACCTGCCCACTCTCTGTGGGGCGTACTACGCACCTACCCACTCCGCGTGGGGCGTACTGCTGACTACTATGGACGCACCTGCCCACTGCGTGTGGGGCGTCCTACGCACCTATCCACTGCGTGTGGGGCGTACTACGCACCTGCCCACTCTCTGTGGGGCGTACTACGCACCTACCCACTCTGCGTGGGGCGTACAGCTGACTACTATGGACGCACTTGCCCACTGCGTGTTGGGGCGATACTACGCACCTTCCCATTGTCTTGGGGCCTATTCCGCTCCTACCTGTTGGGTTATAAGTAATTGGATCTAAATAGGGGAAAAAACACCTAGAGGGGGGTGAATAGGTGTAAACAATAAACACTCAAAAATCGTTGCGCTATAAAACCCAATGCGGAAAAATAAATGAACACGCAAGATTTTTACGTGGAAAAACTCCAAACCGGAGTAAAAAACCACGGGACCGATAACACGGCGAAATCCACTAGAATTAACACACGTACAAGGTGATATAACGTACTCACAGACGACTCAACCTTTTACCATACGCTCCTAGTAGATCTTCTCCGCTCGCTCCACGACGCTTCTCGAATCCACGATCCGCGCCCAACGCTGAATCCACAGCGTCCAACGTCGAGTCCACGACGTCCGACCGAATCCACGGTCTTCACCCAGTAGCACGCTTCGAATCCACGAACGTACCTCGCTCCGAATCCACGAGAGCGGTTGCACCTTGAATCCACAAGGCCACGCGAGTCCACGCGCCGATTTGGGGTAAATCGTTGTTTTTGGGTGGTGATGATCCGCCGAATACTTAGATCAAAGATAGATCGGAAATACCATCTAAGTATTCATTGATTTGATTCTACTCAAAATGTGAGTATGAAAACCTAGAATCAAATCAATCAATATAGATGAAGAAACATAGAATTAATCTATTGATTTCCTTTCTTCTCTATATGTGGATCTTTCTCTTTCGGTAATATTTTTCTATGTTTTACCGATTATCCTTACCCTAAAAATGAATCATAGGGTCTATTTATAGGTTAGAAACCATTGGAAGAAGATAGGATCAAAAACAGCCTTTTCTGGAAATTTTACCGACGGCGATCCGGATTGGAATTTGGCGATCCGGATCGCAGTAGCAAGAAAGACGATTTCCAGAAAATCCAAGTTCGGGATCCGGATCGTAGTCCCCGATCCGGATCGTTCATACAGTTTTACCAAAATCAACATTCGGGATCCGGATTGCAAATCCTGATCCGGATCGTGAAGCACCAAGGTAAAACTAGTGTTCGGGATCCGGATCATGAAATGCTGCGATCCGGATTGAACCAGTGTATGAACGAACACCCTTCGGGATCCGGATTGCAAGACCCGATCCGGATCCTGAACATGTCCCATGTCCAGTTTTTGATGTTATGCAATAAAACCTTCTTCCAGGTGTTTCTACACTATAAGAAGTATTCGGATCACCAAAATCTTTAGTTAAACATACCTGATCCTTTTGAATTCTTCTTTCTTGAGATTGAGGTATATGATCGACTTCAAGACTTAAATCCAGAAATACGCCAACTCAAATCTTAACTCTCTCTTGATCTTGATTGACTTAAGTCATTCAGACTTCCAGTACTGATCCAATTCTTCATCTTCATCTTCAAGACTTAACACTTTCACGAAATACGCCAACTCAAATTCCGTAACAATCTCCCCCTTTGGCGGTTTCGTGACAAAACACAAATCCACAAAGAAAATTCAAAAAGATATTTTTGTTGCTATCACCATACAACAAAAATTTACAATGGAGATCCAAAAATTAAAAACATGAGATAAACTCCTAAAACAGACTCTAGACTTAGACATCTGTAATCTCTGCACAAAGAAATCATTCTTGACAAAAAAATCGTTAGATACCTCAAGAATTGAAACATACAAAACCAAATACAGAGATAGAGTTTATTCTCATCATGACATTTGAGAATTCAGATATGTAAGAGAATCATAGTTAAAAACCAACATATCTTCTAAGCATTCAAAAACCAAATGTCACAAGTATGTTAGTCCAACATCAACTTGTTAGTCATATTACATGCCCAAATAGTTAGTCGAATAGTTAGTATAGGACATGCAACAAATCACAAAAGAAAACCAAAGTTGAAGTTGAGTCATACTTACCTTAATATTCACATGTTCATAATCATTTTCGTCATTGTTCAAGTTGCATTGTCCAAGTTCTCTCTAAACTCTCTCCCCCTTTTTGTCACAAAACAAAGCCAAAACGTAGCAAAAGCTACAAAATATAAGGAGAGTTAAAAAGTTCTATTAATATGCACATCTGAGAACTAAACTACAATTAGAACAAAAACTAAGTCCTAAAAATCCTGCACAAAAAGAAGAGAAAGATAAATCAGTCAAAAAGTGATCATTCATCAGAATCCGAGTCTTCAGAGCTTGTGCAACCCATTTTATAGAACATCTTCTTTACCCGCTTGGTCATTGAATTGACCCTTTTGGTTATGGTAATATGAGCTGCTGTGACGATTTCAAGCTCATTCGAAATTCTTTGCTGCTCCCTCAAAATTTGTTCTTGCTTAACAGATAGTCGCTGTTGTTCCTTGATAATTGATGTTAGTGAAGCTTCATCATCTGTGCCAGGTGCTTGTCGAGATGGTGATGCACAGTGCTTGTACCGGGCTTCGTTCCAGATGCAGGAGCTGGAGTGACATGTGGCAACTTATGGAGGGATTTGACAATGGTAGACTCATCTATCATGCTCAGACATTGATGATAAGTTGTTGAAGTAATGTCCACCTGAAATTTCTTTAAAATCCTCATTATAATCAATGGAAATGGAATTCTCTCAGTGGGATGAGGATGCTCAACATATCGCGCCATTCTATTCCAGATAATGTACGGATGTTGATATTCAATGCCGTTGCCTCTGATGGATGTCCTATGAGATACAAAAACAATAACCGATCCCATCTCACAACCTTCGTCTGCATATTTGGAAGTATATTGTAACACGTGATGAAGTTTAAGAAGCGATATTCAAGACGAAGTTCTTTAGATCGAACAGATTTTTCGGTTTGATTGTGTTCCCTCGAGGCAAATTCCCTCTAATAACTTTTCGCCATAATGTGTTTGTCAAATTTACCCCCTTCAGGTAGTGAACTCCTGTCTTGGCTGGCTTCCATTCCCAAAACCTCGCCAATCAATTGTGGAGTAATCTTAAACCTTGTGCCTTGGATATTCGTGTAGAACTCCATAGGACCGTTCACAAACTCTCAAGATGCCGTGCATTAATATAGAAGGTCCTCACATGATGCAAACATAGCCAATGGTTTCTGGGAAACGACATACTTGAATAAGGTTTTGCTTGTTCATATCAAAACACCAATTCAGGGGAGTGACCATCGTAGAGCCTCAATGTTAACGTGCCTTTGCCTTTCGCCATGCATTCTCTATGTGCAAAAGCTCTAAGATATCATTGTTAACGAATACTTCTGTC